>PVJH01008294.1:0-86266 GCA_004026705.1 Nesogale talazaci
AAGATCGCTTTAAATCTCCACTCTGAATTCCACTTTATTTTTCCCCTTGAGACCCAAGAGGTAAAACGTCTTTATTTGAGCCCACTTACCTGAAATGCTTAGAATAGGCAAATGCTGCATACAACTTTATTGGTGGCTACCAGGCGCTGGAGGGGGGACGAGGGGAGTTACTGTTCAGGAGATAACTGTGTCCTATTTGTAATAGCGATACACTTTTGGAAAAAGTTTGTGACCTCTACTTAAAAGCTGTGTAAGAACACATGGCATATTTTACGAAATCAAGCACTCCCTACTTTAGGTATGAAAACCAAAGGGGCTGGGCCATGATTCACAACCGGATTATACTGCTTTGTCATGAGAATTCCACATCTGCTATGTTCTCTGGAATTCCTTCCTCTCCATAGGAAGCCTCCGCGTTCCCTTGTTTCGAGCTGAGGAAATAATGACCACAATGAGAATACATGTTCATAGGGTCTTTCTTTCTACCAGTAGTTAGCAGATATCCGGCTAAAATTAACCTGTGCTGTAAAATATAACTCCCAGAGGGTGAAAATATTCCCTAGGTTTTGGAAAAGATCCATTTTCTCTCTGGTATCCAGAGAATTCTCCCAGACTCTGCCTGCAGGGACCCCCTCATTGTCGCCATTTGGAGAAGAAATGTCGATATTCACACTCCCTCTTGCTTGCTGCCTGACCCAAATGTGTGGCCTTGTGTTGTACCACATTGGGCAAACGTGCCAACTTCTGTAAACAGATCGGCTTAGTACATCTCCACAGTCTCGGTAGCTGTCTTTTGATTCCAGGAGTTTGGAGATTGGCCCCGAAAGCCACGGCCATTTGCTGCTTCTCGCCCATCATTTGGCTGCCCCCAACCAAGCGAGGAAAGAATAAACTAACGCCCCAAGCACATGTGGAGGGGTTCCTGCATGGTTAGTCACTGTGCTTAAGAGATGGACAGTTCCAAAGAATGTCAGCTGGTGAGTTTAAATGAGGTCTCGAGGAATTCATGCTTTGACATGCTTTCCCTTGCCCTCCTCCTTTTGCAGAAATCAGTGCTCACTTGAGCTCAAATGAGCTGAATTTTTAAAAAATATTGTAGGAATTCAGTATTGCATAAAACCCTAGTCTTTCGAAGGCGTGGTGTGTGCCTCACCTGGATTGCCCTATGCCTGTCATTTGTAACTTGAATAAGACCAGAGTTTGAAATGATGTGGCTGTCTAAAGGTTAAAGCCCAGAAAGAGAGTCAAGAGATCCTAACTGGTCATCCAAGATGCAATGTCAGCTCTTCTCTAAGTTATTTCCAGGACTTACTACTTCCCATACAATGACTTTCCTTGGGTTTAGCAGATTGGACAAAGGCAGACAATGCCTTTACCAAATGCCAAATATCAGTTTCCTCATCTGTGACACGGGGCTCACAATAGGGCTTGGCTTAGGGTTATGAAATCAATTCAATGAGATCACGTGTGCACAGTTTTAAAGAGAGAGCGGGTGTCAGACTGTAAGATGGCAACCCTGCTATTGATACAGTGACTGAATTTGGTGCTCAGTTTGAATGTGGCTGTAGGTGCCGGCCAGTTAGTTAGTTCCGACTCAGAGCAATTCTATGTCCAATATTTCTGTATCAGGCTCCATCTGGTGTAGTTTGTGGGGGTGTGCGCGCGCGCGCGGCTGCACAAACACATGATCTGTTTCTCTGCCCTCTTATCCCAAGGCGTGTGTGGATAGCGCCTCATTCTTCTTCCTGAAATTTACATTGAGCCAGCGCTCAGCGTTGCTATCCCTCTGAAACACAGAGGGGACCAACTTAATTATGAAAACATATCCTATTTATAGTATAACCACACAGAGTGCCCTCCGTAACCCAAACAAACAGAATAAGCAAAAACAAACCTCGAACCCTTTGCTGGAAAGGAACTCTGACTCCCTGCTCCCCATAGGGCAGAGATGACTGGCCCAGGTTTCCCCATGGCTGCCCATCTTCAGGGAAGCAGACTACAGCATCTTTCTCCTGTAGAACGTATGGTGGATTTGAACTACCCACATCCTGGTTTGAAGACGAGCGTGTGACCACTTTAGCCCCAGGTCTGCTCTGTGATTCAGGGGACTATGTGCACACCTGAAGTCGGAAAAGGTGCCTCATGCTTGAAGGCAGGAGTCTTGCACACTGGATCTTGGACACAGAACAAAGACCACCAAGCTGAATTACCTTCCTGGTCTCGTTCCACTCAAAATGCTAAAATTCTACTTTTAGAGATGTCCACCTTTTTCCCCCTCTTGGGGAAGAATCAAGCGTTGTACTCTGTACCTCCAAAGTGATTATAGACTGTTCATAGAAAAAGTCAATCTCAAATGGGTTATGTGTAATATCTCGAGTTCTTTTGGTACATAAGTCCTTTTCACCTTCCTGAAAATTCTATAAGGCAAACAGTTGAAACGTATTTTGCTTTTCATGCAAAAAAGTCTGTTTTCTAAAATGGCACCTTTGAAAACTCAAACCTATTAAAGGGATATAGAAAACACTCTACATATTTAACTTTTGCTCAAATGTTAACCTTTATTTTGTTTATGAATGCAAGCTTATGAATTCATAACTCTCACAGTCAGAGTCTTCATAAATAAAACAATCCTCTTAGATCTCTGTTTCAAACAGCCAGGCAACAAACGAACTAACAGATGGATGCATTTTTAATTAGTCAACCCATTGCTAGCTTTTGGTTAGAAAATTATCTTGCAGGTTGTAGCAAAATCTTTCAATGGGTAGAATAAAAAGGACAATCTCAGAACCGCAGGTTTCCTAAGAGAATTATGTATTTCAATACTTTGATAACCTATTCAGGTATTGCATAGTGATAAATTAAAGTAAATTCTTGGTGGAAAAACAAATCAGGCAAAATAATTTGAGGTTATTGTATATCTGAGACATGAAGAAAATTGCCTTCGACACCTCGTTTCTTTTATCTTTACAGATATTTGCTTAGTTAAGTAAGCCAGCATAACTCAATTCAGTTCAAAACTGGGAGGTATTTCTTGCTTCTGCTTCTTCTCTTTCCTGCAATCTTGTAAGGAAAGAATCTACAATATTATGCTTCAATTTTTAATTTGCATTATGCTGTCAAGTAAATTTGGAGGAAGATATTCTTTGTTTTAAAAAAAATGCTATAGATTAGGAAGGTAATATTTCTCAAAAAGAAGCCAGATGCAAAATTGTGAAAGGCTTTCAGAGATTACATTGGGCGGTTCCCAGTTTTAAATGACTGTCTTTTACTGAAAAGAGGGGGAGTCTATCAGATTATCTCTTCATATGCACAGAGTAAAGGGAATGGAGAAATGAAGTAATTATTTAGATAATTCAGGCACTTAAAACTTTCCTCTGAAATATCTACATGATTGATATGATAATTTTGACTGAATTAGTCAAATTACTCTTTCACAGTTTGCCTTCTCATTACATGAGTAGAGCCAATCTAAGTGTGGATGTAACATTCGTAAATGCCGAACTCGAAACTCATAGCTTACAGTACCTTTCAAGATTCATCCAATTAGATATAATCACTCACCTTTTGGCAACATTACCAGTGGCAATTTATCAGCCATGACTTGAAAAGCACATGTTTCAACTCTACCCCAGGGACCCTTCTTGGTATTAGACAATAGAGTTCAGTGTGTGACCTGGGATCTGACAGCCACACAATTATTGACAACTGCGGTGGAATGGCCTGTGCTGAACTATATCTGCACTGGAGGTAGCAATCATGGCCAACACTGGCCAAAGGATGAATTGAAAGGATTCTAGTGCGTTGTTTGCCCTAGAATGAACTTGAATTCCTATGTTTTAGAGGAGGGTTTCCTGTGACTGTTTGAAAGTCGTTTGTCAGATAAGAAGTCCCGGTGACAAGTTGGGCAGCTCACTGAGAGATCAGCTGTGCGAATCCAGGTGTTCCAAGGGAGAAAGCTGAGACTTTCTGCTCTTGCAAGAGTTACAGTCTCAGAAACCCACAGGAGCTGTTCTACTCTGTCTGACGGAGTTGCCACGGCAGTGAGTCCTCTGAAGCCACATCTGGGCCGGCTCATTCTACCTTCGGGTTCGCAACACCCCATCCTCTGAGGAATGCTTTGAATACTATACTGTTCAGTACCTTTCACAAAACATGTCAATGCCAACCTATCAGAATACCTCTGTGGACCAACTGCAAATGATTCCTAATCTCCAGATTAGTTTCTAGAGCACGTCTGATGACAACTTTAAAACTAAAGCTATATAGGTTGCTGGCTACATTTGGGTAGCATCACAAGTTAGAGCATAAGACTCAAAGTCGGATTTACTGCCATGAAATCAATTTCGATTTACAGGAACTCTAGAGGACAAAGTAGAACTCATTGGCCTTCCAAGGCTCTGAATCTTTATGAGAAGGAAGCCTCATCTTTCTCTCACGCGGCAGCAAGGGGTTTCAAACTGCTGACCTCATAGTCAGCAGCCCCACGTGCCACCCACCACACCACCAGGGTTCCCAGTTCAAACCCAGATTAAGGAATCCAGAGACCTACCTGGACTCTAGTCTCATTCTGTTGATGAAAAACATAGACTTCACATTCTTGCTTATTGACATGCATAGGTCCCAAAGATCAGGCATTGTGTGGAAATCCGTGACAAAATGGACGATCATCTTTACGCAACCGCATAACTCACATCCCCATGTAAATAACAAATTCCATTACCATATAGCTCCCAAGCCACTGGGAGGCCTCAGCCAAATCGGCACCTGCATTTAAGAGCAGCCAGAATTGCTCTCACCTCATACCCGAGTTCATCACTGCTAGGTATGTGTCATTAATGAGCAAAACAGTCAGATAGCAGACTTTTGTTTTTTTTTTACTATTGCCCTAAATGTGACATGAATGGTGATGGCATATATATATATATATATATACATATATGTATAATACACATAGCTAGTGAACCAAAAATAAGTAAATTAAGCTAAGTACACTATTTGCTCCCCGAAGAGGAAGGATCTGTTGTTCATAGTTGGGAAAAAAAAATGCTCCAGTACCAATAGGCAAGTAAGAGCAGCCAGAAGACCTACTTACCTTTCCTTCCCTTCACTCACACGGAGGTAGAGAGATGAACTTATCAAGTAGAAAGTAGAAGGGGGAAAAAGACTCACAATGACGTCCATCAATAATGAGGCTCTCTAGTAGGTGCCCTGTGCTAATGGTGATCTAGGCCAATAGAACTGCTCTACAATGGGAGAAAGGAAGAGGGAATCAGAGCAATTTTTAAATATCTATTGATCTCCGAGGACAGATAGGTTCTTCTTCAGGAAATTAAAATGGCTTGCAATTTATATGAAAATGGCGAGCAGTCATGAACTCACTATTGATAGAATATAAGATACCCAGAGAATGAATGGGATCTGTAATAGCAAGTGGTGCTCACTTCCCCTCGTTTTTGGAAAGTTAAAAACCTGGGCCATGGTGATAGTCACAAAACTTCAAGACAACTTGAAAATATATAAAAGTGTGGGGTGGAGTTTGGGCTGCCACTCAGGCCACAGCCTGATGACAGCTCCCAGTGCATGTGGCCTTCTCGTCCGGAGAACCCTAGGAGCCTGCCCCACTCTCTCTGACTTCACCTTCCTGATGACTGCTCCATCCAGGCTGCTGCCAGGGCTTTGGATGCTTCCATTGCCATCAGATTCCCACCACTCAGCACCCACCAACCTGTGATATTCCTGCTTTCTGCATCCTTGCTTGTGATGACGGAAGTCTGAAGAGGGACTTATGGACTAGTATCGGATTTGAGTTGACCTGAACTGGGATTTTTTTGGGGTCTTTAATTACTTCTTGATATAAAGCTCTTTCTTACACACACATGGGGGGTGTCACTGGTTTGTTTCTCTAGTAAACCCAGGCCTACCATGCCCACAGAAACTATAAACTCATAAAATGACTGAACATGTTTAGCAAAATGTCCTAAGGATTGTTAAATGGACAGTGTGGGAGCATGTAGAGGAGAAAGAATTCTGCTTTAAAATTATTTCACTAAGGTCAAGTCATACCTTGGTGTCGAAAAATTCCCAGTTTGGTGACTGATGTTCCCTCCTGGTAGATTAGTTCTAGGTCAGATAATGCCGCAGTGCAGCCTGGTTTTAGAAAGAAGGGTGGCCGTGTCACTTATGTTAATGGGCAAGATTGCACTGTCCAACTCCACACAGTTATCAGCTATGAAGATGACAGCTAAAGCAAGTTTATCGCTGCTTCAATGGATGCACATCTAGGAAAGAGTTTGGATTCACTGAGCAGGAGTCAGAATTTTAAAACTCTCACTGGATTATAAGGGTGTGGGTGGTGGGAGATGAAGTTGAACAGAGATTCTAATGTCGTGGACTTAGATTTTAACATAATTAGGTCTGGAAAAAGAACTACGCCAGTTCATGTAAAGGAGAATGGGGGAGGGGGAATGAAAAAGAAGCTCTGTTTCAACGAGCAGAGGAAAAGCTCAAGACACGTCCACACCGTGCTAGAGAGATGACACAATGAAGTCAATCAAAACCTAGTGTCCACATCACGAGATGGGCTCATCTGAAGGCCTTCTGCAGCTGGAGTGGACTATACCTGGTCCTCCACACTTTCACAGGGACATTGACAAATGACCCATCATCCAGGGGAGGGCAACAGGGATGACTTGAGGCCTCAAGGCCATGACTTTTGAGAAATGGTTGAAGGGAGTGGATTACGCTAACCCAAAGATCTTAGCTTAGCAGCCACGACCACTCTGTTCACCTACACCAAGCCCTGCCATGGACCGGAGGAGCCATCTCCAACTCTTCTGTTCCAGGGCACAGAAGTGAAATAAAGATGGAACTGCTCTTACATGAGTGCAGGTTTCTCGTTCCTGCAAAGAAAACCCTCCTGATCATTTGATCTGTCCTCCACCTGCTGTTCTGAAAAATCACCACTTCCTAGGAAAGGTTCCAGTCAAAGCCGGTTAACCATCTAACACGAGGAAGGAAACTTGAATTAGTTGATCTCTAAATGTCTTCTTAAAAAGAAGGCTAACACAAGCAAACTGCTAGGCATTTGGAAAGAAGACAGTAGGCCGATGGATAGTGGTCCCCTGTGGGTTTCTGAGAGTGCAATCATTTACGGAAGTCCAATGTCCAGTCTTTCTCTCATGGAGTTGCTGGGGATTTCAAACTGCTGACCCCGCAAATCAAAGCTCAATGTCAAAACACAACACCAGCTGCTGAAAATATCTGCAAGGGAAGACAGAACCATCAGAGGAAAGATTCCGAAGATAAGTGAGAGCAATGCTGCTGCCTGATAAAATTATGAAGTCGATCATGCATACACATTTACTTTGCCATTGTAGTAAATATATAAGTAACCAGATATTAGCTGTTTGAACCACGTTCACATGTGCAATTCAATGACCTTCTTGTGTTCAAACATTACCACTCAAATAATCAAAACAAAGACTTACTGCCACTGAGTCTAGACCCACCCAGAGAGACCTATTAGGCAGGGCAAACTTGAGACTCACTCTTTATGGAAGCAGAATGCAGTATCTTTATCTTGTGGAGCAGCTGGTGGTTTTGAACTGCTAAACTTCCCTTTACAGGGTCAAAGACTTACAGAACTCCTAACTACTATGCCTCCAGGGTTCTTCACCCCATTACCACTCGCTATTCCTAACACACAGGTAATGTTTTTTTCCCCCCCACTGAGGTAATTTAAAACTTTTTTGTTTTGTTTTCAGAAGCCACATGGACAAAATGAGAAAAGGATTAGGTGTCTTTACCTTTAATCTATGGATGGTTCAGCAGCGAATGATGTATCCATTTTAATGGATACTCCAAATTTAGAAAATTATTCATGTGATATTCTACCTTGAAGTCCTCTGTGGTTACTACTAAGGGGCCCTGGCGGCATAGTGATTTCTATGTTGGAGCCTCAACCTGGAGACCAGAAGATCGAATCCACAAGCTTCTCTGATGGAGAAAGGTGAGGATTTCTGCTCCCCGGAAGAGTTACAGCTATAGAAACCCCCAAGGACAGTTCTGCTCTATCCTGGAAGGTGTCTACCAGTCAAAATTGACTTGATGACAGCAGGTTCGATGGGTGGTTTGTCTTGGTGGTATTACTGGATAATTGCTTGCCTGCTAACTGATAGGTGGGTGGTTCAAACCTATCAGTTGCTCCAAGGAAGAAAAATGAGATTGACCGCACCTATGAAGACTTCTAGTCTTGTGAAACCCTGGAAGACCACTATAATTCAGAATTGACTTTTTCTCTTTTGAACTTTAATGATTCAACTGATATATTGCCCACAGGTCTGATATGACTTGATGGAAGGAGCTGGGTAGTTAGCATATGCACAGCACATCTCCATTTGGATGACATCTTATTTCCAGGCCCGCGTAACCACACGTGGTCCGTGACTACCCTAATGATTGGCATGGAACCAGAAGTTAAGTCCAACCCCCACCCCAGGCAGGACAAGTGAAAAATCAAAAGACTAACCAGTAAACTCAAGCTAAATTGTGGGGGTAGCCAAGAAATTCCAGAGCCAGCTGAAAGAAGGAGGGTCAGACCAGGAAGGGTTTGCCTTTTGGCACCCTGGAGAGTGAAAGGTGCCAGGATTACAGGTGGAGTTTTACCAAAAGGAGCTGAGAATCCAATGGAGGCTGAACTGCACCTGCCCCACTCCTGGTTGCTCTGGCAACCAGACTCCCTCCCCATGCTAATGACATTATAATGAGAACATCCACATGCAAATGAATTAAGCAGTAATTATAGGCAGATCCTCCCTTGTTCTACTAGCTCCACTTAAGATGGGGGCTGAGAGAAGAGCTGAGGCGGGCTTGCTACTGCAAAGGAGAGTGTGAACACAGCAAGCAAGAACCCAAGTTAAGAACTACAATGATTCCCTAGGGGCCCGTCCACCAGTCAACAAAGCCCTGTCCTTGCCCAGATGCGGGCTTAGGCTGTCCCGTTTGCCAGCTTCTCGGTTCTCACCATCCTCTAGGGGACGCAGACCACCTATTGGGAAAGGAAGGACAGAAGAGCCATTCTGTAAGGAAAACACCGGTGGAGGGAAACGTGGTCCCCTTTCTGCCCAGTTCCCAAATAAATAGCCCGCTCATGGTTTCACATCTCCAACAACCGCGGCAAACTGTAGTGAAAATACTGCCACTCAGGGAAGAACGAGCAAGACAAAGAAAGGCAGATGTGCCCTGCTCTTAAAGAAGAATAATGATCATGTAGTGGTGATTTCTTTTCAGAATGCATTCGTTTTACCTCCACCCATGTACACACATTTTTCTTCCGTGACATGAGTTGTAAACCCCAAAATGTAACTATGACTTGCCCCTCTTCCGCAGATTCCCCAGCTGGCCCCATCCAGGTTTCTCTCTGGCCCTTTCTGCCTGCTGAGCTTTGTCTCTGAGCAAATGCTGCGCTTTTGACCTCTTATGGTTGATTTTTCTGAAGAGTGCCTTCCTTCCAGGGATCCTATAGGGCCCTGTTTCTGGTTTGAAGGTGTGACCTGGGGGTGGGTTCACCTCTGGTAAAAGGTGTCTAAGGGTCAGTGTCTGGGAGGGTCCAGACCAGGGAATCTGTCAGACCAAGGAGGCTGGTCTTTTATTGTACACCACAGTTTCTCTCCTAATCTGTTCAAAACTTTGCACTGCGATCCCTATCAGCACGATCCATTTTGGTTTCTAGGCACTATCTGAGGAGCTGTAAACAGCTTGCGGTGAGCGTTCCTCAAATAAATCAAATCCACATTATCATTAAAAGTCAGCTCCAGAGAACTGAGCATTCTGGAGTGGTACAAATAGTTTGCCCTGATGACTGACCTGAAGATGAGCAGTTCAAACCAGTCAGTGGCTTCCAAGAATCTCCTTAGAATGGGAAAAGAGGGAAAGGAAGGAAGGAAAGAAGGGAGGAAGGAAGGAAGGCAAGGAGGGAGGAAGAAAGAAGAAATGGAGGAAGAGTGACTAAACCTAGGTTAGGAAACAGAGACAGATTATCTCAAAAAGCGAGCGTTCCAATGGTAGGCCAGGTCAATCAATGTGATAACCCAGAAAGAAGAAGGTGTCAGGGGCTGGGGAGAAGTTTGCGATTCTAAGAGTAAACTAGATGCCAGCTTCAGAGAAACTGCTAGTTAGGACGATGATCCTGTCTCGGTGACAGGAAAAGTGACTTTACAATCTTAGTTTGGTGTGTGGATATGAAAAAAACAAGGCTCCAGGAAGTTAAAGAGCTGATGATGATGAGAAGAGGCTCCGGTGTCAATGAATCTGGATTATTCTTTGGAGAACATGGGTACCACTCACTGTAGGTAAATGGGAGTGCTTGGACAGTATAAGATATGACAAAATAATAATAATTTGTAAGTTATGAAGGGTTCATGGGCAGGTGGGATGAGAGCGGGAAAATTAGGAACTGATACCAAGGGCTTAAATAGAAAGAAAATATTTAGAGAATGATGAGGGCAGCAAATGTACAAATGTGCTGGATAAAATGGATGGATGTGGGGATTGTGATAAGAGTTATTCAAGTCCCCAAGAAAATGATTTTTTCTTTAAAAAAAGGAAACAACAAGGTCCGTGGAAGAATTTTCCCTTGGGGCATATGAAGTGCCAGAGCGAATTTCCTGTATGTCACGCAGGTGCCTTTAAGAGACACCTGACTGACAGGCAGGGCCAGGGAGGGAGATCCCTGGTCCAAGAGGAGCCTTTCAAACCGAAGGCAGGGCCATTGGGATGCACATTACTAATATCACTGTGTAAATACTTTTTTTCCAAGTGTTTCCCTCAGTTTCCCTGGGGATGTTGGAATGATCGATGTGTGTGTGTGTGTGTGTGTGTGTGTGTGTGTGTGTGTGTGACAGAAGCAAATATTTTATCTTGGTTTATGAACTGTAGCACAAATGTTTTTAATTTTAAATTGTGAGATTGGTGCTGAGATTTTTTTTTTTAATTCCTTCGCCCAAGGAGCCAGTAGGCCGAATAAGTTTGGGAATCTATATCCTCAAGATCCTCACAAGCCAGAAGAAGAACAGAAAATACAACTACTCATTGAAAATGGGAAATCGACCCCTCTTATACATTTAACCAATTTTTAAGAGAAGGGAGCTTTTTACTATAAGCCTTTTTATACAGTGTGAGTTTTAGTCACATAATTGTAAAGTTATTTCAGCATAAAGGAAGACAAAAAGCTTCCTCCATCCCACTATCATGATTCCAATTCTACCTTCCAAATCTGGCTAGACCAGAGGATGTACACAATCCAGCTAGCAGCCAGAAACATGGGGAAGCTCGGACAGATGAACCCTTCAGGACCAATGGTGATGGTGGCAACACTGGGAGAGTAAAGTGGGGTAGGAAGGGGAACTGA
Organism: Nesogale talazaci; assembly: GCA_004026705.1. Lineage (NCBI taxonomy): Eukaryota > Metazoa > Chordata > Mammalia > Afrosoricida > Tenrecidae > Nesogale > Nesogale talazaci. The sequence continues at coordinate 11,408 of PVJH01008294.1, forward strand.
TGATAAGAATCTACATATAACTCCTTCCCTGGGGTACAGACATTGGGGAAGTGGGTGAAGGAAGACATAGGACAGTGTAAGATGTGACAAAGTCATCATAATTTATAAATGATCAAGGGTTTATGAGGGAGAGGGGAGCGGGGGGTGGGGAGGGGAGAAATGAGGAGTCCATGCCGAGGACTTAAATAGAAAGCAAATGTTATGAGAATGATGAGGGCAATGGATGTACAGATGTGCTTGACACCCAATGGACTTAGGTATGGATTGTGATAAGAGTTGTACGAGCCCCCAATGAGAGAATTTTACAAAAAAGAAAAAGAAAGACATAAAAAAAGATCAATGTAGTTCTTTAGAGAAAAGCAAGAGCTTGAAAACCTTTGAAGGGAAAATTTTAGAATGGACTTAGGCACACTTAAAACATTTTTTTCTTTAGGCATCCTCTTTAAAAGACACTTTATCAGTGGGTGTGTTGGTGGTGGTGCTGTACTTCAGTGCGGCCCTGACGGGTGGGACTTGTACCCACACCACGCATCACATACCCGGTCTGGTACCATCCTCTCCATGTTTATTACTTTTGAGCTCATTGCCGTAGCGACTCTGCCAATCCATCTCGTCGAGGTTCTGCCTCTTTTTTAAAAAACTTTATTTTAGGGCATCACTGCCCGCTGGGGGTCCTGGGAGCTACCCAGCACTGCTCAGGAGCTGCTGGATTTGAACTGCCAAGCCCACGGGCCGCAGTCCCACACTCAACCACTTACGCCACCGGGGCTCAGCCCACCTCTCTTTCACAGACTCTCTACTGAACAGAGCGCCTTTGCCAAAGACACGTCTCTCCAGCTCACACGTCCAAAGTATGTGAGATGCAGTCTCCCCGTTGGTTTTTGGCCAATTGCCAGTAAGTTCTGCTGAGAAGGCGGGCTGTGGACAATTATGAAGGAGAGCAGATTTTAAATGCATAGAACCATCCTGTTTTTGTTTGGGGTTTGTCCCAAGGACCATCGGAAATCCCCGAGAGGAAGAATTTTTCAACAACCTTTCAGGAATATTGTTAATTTTTTTAGTAGCAATTCTAAAAGTTTATACATTTGCTGAAACTTTAAAAATTGTGTATGTGCTCCCCTTGTGATCCAGAAAGTCTCTCCATTCATCATTGTAGGTGCTTACCATCAGCAGATCTGCTGGAGGCATAAATAATACATCTTTCTGTGACGAGCATCAACTTTATGTAAAATTCAGAAAAGCCAAGTATTGAATGCAAGTTGGTGAACTTGGTTGTGTTTAATTGATTTTATGAGCTTTTATTACCAGAGTCATAAAATAATACCTTGGGAAGTTCAGACACTTTAATCATAAAGCTTTATTATATTTCATCTATAACCTTTTTTTCACCACACTTACTTTTTAGTTGTCCTATGGAAACGTGCCGATAGAAAATGCTGAAGAGGATTATTTTTGCAGTGCATGCTAAATATTCTGTATAAAGAATATCATTCGAATAAAATATTTTATACTACAGCTGACATTTGATCTTAATTATACATTTAAAAATAATGCTTCATGAGTTTGATGTCTTAAGTCTTAAAGATCTAGAACCTGATATCTGAACCATTACTAATTCCAGATATCAGTGAGCACTTACAGAAATTCTTCATGGTTTCATGAAGAATAACCTGACTTAATATAAATACACACTTAAAATAAAAGCACATGGATCAGCATAATTTACCATGTTGTTTCTGAATTATATTAGGTCCCTTTTTAATTATTGCAGTTACTTCTCCCTCATGTTTTCACTTGTTTATTAATCTCATGATCTATGTGTCATCCTTCTATTTGATAGTGCCTAAAAGAAGTAGAGTCAGAAAAAAAAACATTAATACAAAAGAAATGATAAAAGCTAGAACAAATTTTAAATGAGTCAAAAGGGAAAACAAATGATAAGGAATAAATTTTAACCTAACTACATCTGTAGTGCCAAAGAATCTGTCTTGCAGGAAAGCTAGTCACATCCCTGGTCAATGGTCATAGGGAATTCAATACAGGTTCAATCCCTGTGAGGAATTTGCAAATAGATTTTGGTCATGCATGGTCTTCCACAGCGTTCTACAAGGCCTATCCTTAGAATTTAAACTCGAATACAATTCTCTCCACCAGTCTTAGTTTTTAATTTGTGATCTATGTTTTATTCTGAGTTAAAACAAACTTCCATAGACCAAATGACAAAGAACCTTTATTACCAAAGTCTGAAAAAAGTTTCAACACCAGTCTCCTGGTGCTTGATTCAAAAGGAAAACATTTTCAATATAATTTCTTGCTTACATTGAAAAAGGTTATTAAAGCTATAGTTACATTCTAGCAAAAGAACTTTGCTTATAGGGAAGAACAAAAATCAAAGAAATAAATATATTTAAAAACAGTTTCATTGGCATATAATTCACATATCAGACAATTCAATGGTTCAATCCCATCAAGAAGAATGAATGGTACACTCATTACCACAATCAATTTTATGTTTCTTCTTTCTTGTCCTCATTGTTGCTACCTTCCATTTCCCCCCAGCCTCCCTTGCCATACCCCCATGAAGCCAACAATCCAGGTACTCTCTCTATAGATTTACCTATCCTGATTTCATGAATAGAAAAGACATACAAAAAAAAAAAAAAGAAAAGACATACAAACAACAAAACTAACATCAATAACAAAGTGAAACAGAGAAAAATCTCAATAGAAAAGACAGCAGAAAATACTGAAAAACAGAACAAACTTAAAATGGGTCAAAAAGCAAGATTAAAAATATATATATTCTTAAGGATCTTAGTTTTATCTTTTGGGGGATCTGATTTAGAGGTTAACAACCTGGCTACACACAGAATTCTTACTGCATCTTATACCAATTTGTTCTTCATTACCACAAAGAATGAAGCTATTGTGGTGGTGGTGGTGGTTGCTATCTCTCCCAGCACACATTTAGGTTCATTAGCTTTCAATGGGAACCGAATGTCAGCTTTCCATCCGAGAGTGCATGGACTTGTCATTCCCCCCAGGGCTTTTCTTCCACTTGTGAATGTGCGAAGTGAGACATCTTGTTCTTGAATCAGTGCCTCATATGAAGACTGTTTCCAGACAAAGCAAGAGGATGTGAAATTCTGGTTGAGAAAAGGAAGAATTAATTATGTTTTGGAAGGAAGCAACTATATATCTGTTTATGTTGCTGGTCCGCAAGGCATTTATTGGGCAGACTTGGGGTGGGGTCGGTTTGTGTCTAGAAGAAGGTGTTGGTTGAGGCGCTTGGTGGTGAAGCATAGCTTGTGCTGGTGCTGCAGGACCCGTGGGGCAGCAGGAACTTGATCTTGGAGTCATGGAACTGCTTGACTGCAGGTCCGCTGCACTTGCTGGCCGCAATCTCTTCCACCTTCATGATTTGGATGGAGTGGACCTGGACTCGGTGCATAGCACTCATCTGGCTGTAGTATTAGGTGATGGCACCTGCGATGGTTGTGGGGGTCCCCCTACTGACGTCTTAGCCCAGTCAGATGCCAAAGTTCTTCACCCGCAGAAGGGACTTCTCGAACACCTGCCTGCAGGACACAATATCCCCAGAAGACTTCTTCATCTTCTTCAGCTGTGACACAAAGAACCAGAAGCGGGTCTTGGCGACGACGTGGTTGAGGGCGAAGATGCACATGAGGTAGAGTTTTGGGCGGTGGGGCGGGCCGGGGAAGTCTGGCAGCCGCCCACCACCTTGTACTCACAAAGCATGCCCCCAGTCCTTCCTGGATGTACCCCCATGCTTGTCCCAAGCGCAAAAGGGGAAAGAAGGTGTCCCACACAGCACATTGGAATGATGGCAAAGGCAGCAACACATTATCCCCAGCTGACCAGAATTCTCACCCACAAATTGGCGGTGCCAGATTCAGGAGGCATGGTTGACATTCTTGCATGAAAGTTCCCAAACACCATGATTCTTTCAGCCTGTAAAAGCATGAATTCCAATTGTTCTCTTCTCAAATTCTCACTTGGTGTTCTGTCTTTATCAAGTGTACAGTTCCTCTGTTTGGATGGAAAACGCTTTTGAGAAACTGTCAGTAGGTGTCGATGCCGTAGAATCAAGCACACCTGCAGCAGGCGTTGTTGTCGACAAGTTTGTGGACATTCACCTACAATTACCATCGGGATTCCACGACACTCGCACAGCCTCGACCCAAGGGTAGCACTAGCTACCTAGCTTTGTCTTTCTTAACTGTGGTCCAAGGAAATCATTTCCTGCTTTGTGTTTTCTTTCTCTTTTTGCACTTGGAGGGTTGTCTTCGGTATTCACATATATCCTTTTGAGAATATTGAAAAATGGACCAACTTTGAAACTGATGGCGAAATCATCCAGTCGCTCCTGTGCTCATTCGACCCAGTGAGGGCTGGGAGAAGAGTCCCTCCCCAGGGCGCCTGGGAGAACTTGTCTTTCCCTGGGGAAGATGAGGTCAAAACAAATGGAACCCAGTGGTCTAGGCAAGAGTAAGTGAGACAAATCCCACGAAATTCATTTTTAGGGTTAAAGATGGAGAGCTCTCTTGGGTTTCTGTGCCTCAAGTATACATACATACACATTTACATGCATAGACCCCGCAGCATTTTGAAATCAAAGAAACAAGGCTGACACTTCAGTGGCAGGGTGATAGAGGACAATGATCTAAAGCATCGCTTTGTAGGCTCTTCGTTCTCTTGCGCTCAACTTAATCACATCTGTATTTTACTTTTGGAGATTGTTACTTAAAAGAATGACTGATCATATTCAGTGTTGTCTCTTGAGCCACTGAACTAACTAACTCAGAGTCTGTCTCTCTCTCTTTTACCCTCCCCTCACTGCCCCCCACCCCAGCCTTCCAACTGCCATTTCCTGGCCCACATGATGCTGGCCCTCTCAGAACCTGGTGATTGTGCTAACCAAATGGACAAGCCCCGGCCACATCTGACCACCTTGGCATCTTTGCTCAGCTCTGATTTTCACTCCATGTCACTGGATGAATGTGTCCTGAGTGCCTGTTGGGGTGTGTGATAATAAAGCTGGTGTGAGCAAATGTTGGGGGCAGGGGAGCAGGCAGAGGCATTCTTGGGCCCCTTAGGCCTTGCAGCAGGGTGGGCAAAAAAAAAAAAAATGGAGCGGGCAGGATGCACAAAAGTGCTGATGTCAGAAGGCCTGACACGCTGCAGGCGGCACTTGACATCTCCTGGCTTTTGGCTGTTGTTGGGTGTGATGTGTGTCATGATCATGATGGATGACTTTCAGATCTTTCCCATTATATCATATCAGTAAGCAATCCCTTCTTGCTCAAATGTCTTTTTGTTCCCCCACTCCAGCGCTGCAGATGGCATCTACCCACGCATTGGCCATTGTGTGAAGCCCACAGAGAACTCCCCCATTCTTCTGGGATCCTGCTCATGGTTGACTTGCTAGCATTCAATTAAGCCTAGAAATTATGGCTTTGGGCAGTTTAACCTCTTTTAACACAAAGTAATGACAGTTGATCTGGCCATTTAGGGATTTTCTGAGGTGCCACTGTGCTGTGTCATTGAGCTCTGAAAGGAAAATTGGTAGATAAAACAAAGGCAGTTGTTTGTGTTCTTCTACGCACTTCAGAATTAAATCAGATGTTTACGAAGTAAATACATTCTCTCTGTGAACTGAGCCATTTGTACCCTTCTATGAATTCCTACCAAGAAATGTTAAGTGAGGCCCTCCACTGCCTGCCTGTACAGTACCTCATATTGGGCACAGAAGTTAAACAAAAATGAGTTGATAGGAGGCCAATGTTATCCCTTTCTCTCCCTCCCTCTTCATTTGAGCTCAACGACATGGAGTTTTACATGTCTGATTTACGAGGCAAATATTTTTTACTTATGAAAAGTTGCAATGATGAGTAATAAGGAAAGGAGCAGATTGGTTGTACACAGCCTCTCCTGTTCCTTTCTTTGGTTTGTTCCAAACATTGAGCTAAAATTGAACATAAGTTTTCGTTCTGGATAAGCTGGTGGGGGGTGGCTGGGCACTTGGAATTGTCTTCTGCATTATGGAAAAATGCAATGTTCTATCCAAGTGCTTCCCACCTCATGAAATGTGGAATATGTGGTTAGAGTGCTCACAGGGAATTATCCCAATGAATGCATAGCTATTTGTTGATTGAAATAATACCAATGATGAATTTCAAGTGCATTTTAAATAATCAGACTCAGATCACAGACAAAGCAGGCTTAAAAGGTGGGGCCAAGACATGGTGCTTTGCTGATTATCATTGGAATGTTAGAATTTCCAGAAAAAATTCTCCTTGTGCCCAGATAAAGCATGAAAATCAACAACAAGCTTCTAGGAATAGTCAGCATCAGGAAGGACACTGAGAGAGAGAAGAGCGCCACGGAAGAGAGGAGTCAAGGAAAATGAGACAAGGAGTGTGAACAAGCAGCCGAGAAAGCCGAGGAAGATGTTTCCTGATGTAATACACTGGCGGGGCTCTGTATTATTGGTCAGAAAGGGTGAATGGTTTCTGGAGGTTGACTAAGTGAAATGGTAGCCCATAGCTACACCTGTATGACAAGGGACAAGAGTAACATCTGTCATTGGATTTACTATGTGCTCAATACTCTTTTACTATATTTGCATTGGGATATGCTTCACATGTCATACAGTTTCGTCTTTCAATTACGTAAAGGAGATGGATGGAAATCCTCACCACAACCAATCTTAGAATATTTTCTTCTTGTATTCATTGTCATTAGCTCCCCCATTTACCCCTCCAAACACACACACACACACACACACACACACACACATACACACACACACCCCACATGTCCTCCCTGCCTGCTCCTAGGTGATTATCAGTACAGTTGCTGTGTCTGTAGATTTCCCTAGCCTGGGCTTTACATATTGAACACCATATGAAACACAAACCTGAAGCAAACAAAATACAACAACTAGACAAAACACAGAAAAACCTCATTTAAAGAGAAAGCATAAAATATTAAAAATGGAAATAACTTTAAAGTAGGTCAGAAGGGAAATCACACAATCAAGTACTGCATTTTGATGTACTTACATCTTCCTTATCTACTTTACAATGCTCTCTTGATAACATATCAGTATTCTTAACTATGCTTAGCAGTTGCCCTTCTATTTGGAATATACATTTTCAACCAGTCAAATCGTATCTTACTGTTTTTATTTATACTTCCTTTCTTCAGCAGTTTCATTGGCATCTAATTCACACATTATAAAACTCAGTAGTTCAATCACATCACCTCAATCAGTTTTAGAACATGGTCTTCCTTCTTGTATTCGTCCTCATTAACTCCTAATTTCTCCCCAACCTCCCTGTCTAGACATTTTTTTCTAAGTGTTCTGTATACTTGGTATTTGAAAAGGAAATACCAAATCCATCCACAGTTCAAAATGGCATCATCTTAGATCTCCCCTACATAGGAATTCCCCTAAGGCATGATTTCCCAAACTACCACACCATTAGACTCCATGGGTGCTATTTTAAGATACAGAATCCTCTGGAAGGTTTCTTTGGGTTCCAGAGTCTGATCTTTCAATCAGCAAACCAGACAATTCTCATGCTCAGGGCATTTTTAAAAACGCCAACTTTAGAGGGAAGCAAAGCTTCCTAGATTTTTATTTCATGATTCTCTTTTTTAAGATCATACTTTCACACCCAGAAGTAAACAGAGGAACGGTTTCCCTTATACGTCCATGGTAGGGCCAACTATTGTCAGCTGCTGCAGGGGAGTCTCCTGACTTGTGAGAACCCTGTGCACTCCATAGGGAACACTGCCAGTCCTTGTGACTCCTCATGAGGCGTTGCGGATCAGAGAGATGGGGCCCATAGGATTTTCAGTGGCTGATTTTCGGCAGTAACTCACAGGCCTTTCTTTGTAGTCCACCACATTCTGGATGTGCCCCTGTAATCAGTTTGACATCAAGGTCACACCCAAGCCCCCACGGACAGACAAATGGAGGTTACACTCGAATGAAACCTGTTGACACCTGGAGCTCCCCTGTGGAAGGTAAACTTCTACCACAGATCCCAAACCTGGGGCATTAGATGGTGGTCATGCAACAGACATCACTGAAGGGTTTGTACAAGAACCTCAGGTCAGAGATGACTCAAAAGAAATCTCGCCTAAGGTTTCAGATTGGTTTGACAATGGATAAAAGGCATTTTCAGGTGAAAGTCCTGCCTCGTTGGTCTTAGAGATAAATAATCTGTACCAGCATTAATGTACTGAAGGGGGAGGGGCGGCTACAAAAGAGAAAGATGCTCTACAAGATGATAGGCACAGCAAGGCCAACCACGGGCCCAAACATGACAACCGTGGTGATGACAGTGCAGGAGCAGCAGTGTTTGTTCTGTTGGACATTGGGTCTGCCATGAGAGTGTCTAAGGCATTTCTTTCTTTGAATTATAATGCATCTCATAGAGAGTGCTGGTTCCAGCAGCCTTCTCCATTTAATCACATAGACAATCTCGACTCTCGCCCTTCCCCATCAACTCTCAATTGTGCAGAATTCAGAATGAATGAACCAGAAGACTGGAGTAGGGGAAAACTTTTTTTTTTTTTTTTGCATTTCCTACAATCGCCACCCTCTTGTGTAAGAGAAAGGGATATTTGATCTTTCTGAGGAAAATCACCAGAGTCTACTTGCTTGTGACAGGGAGGAAATAGGACACAGAGATGGTTAAAATATTAGGACTTCTTTTGTCATAAAGACTGATTTGTGAAAAGTAAGTTTTCGGGTGAAAATGCTATCAGGCCTGGCTTTCCCGAAAGTCCCCACACAAAGGAAAATGAAGGAGCCTGGTCTGTAGACCTGCCAAGTTGTTTCTGGGCATCAGACCCCTAATCATGATAAGGACACACGAATGGAGCCGCTGCGTGGAAGTTACTTCCACCCAACAAAAGGTTTGGGTGTAAGCCCAGTCCCTCCATGGTGAGTCCAAAAATCAAGCTGGATCTTTATAAAACTTTGAGTTGTTGCCTACATGAACGTGCATTGCCGAAAGCATGATCGTGATCAATGGGCCATGACTTTGTGGTTGCTACCTTCTCTTTAAAGAGCAGAAACCCTCTGTCTCTTGGTGAAAACGCATCCGTGGAATCAAAGACAGATAGGGTGGAGGGAAAGATGAAGGAAGTGTCCAAAGCAGACTTTTTTACTTTTGGTGCTATTGATATATTGGATCAAGTGATTCTTTTGGGGGGAAACAGAGGGTGTCTCTCTCTCTCTCTCTCTCTCTCTCTCTCTCTCTCTCTCTCTCTCTCTCTCTCTGTCTCTCTCTCTCTCTGTATGTGTGTGTGTGTGTAATATCCTCCCAGATGTGAGCAGTGCCTCTGACCCATTATGAGAATCAAAAATAGTGCCTGGCTAGGAGGGGTAGGAAGTGAGGAGGAGGAGAGGAAAGCGTCCTGACCTCTGCTGTGATCACCCTGAGAGGTGAGCTTTCCATTTCATCAGACCCACCTTCCAGATTTTCCAAGAAAATGATCCGAAAGGGATTCAAGATCCATGTTCATTCAACCTGGTTCTTTTAAACTAGGGGACAGTATACATTTTCTCCTTATCCTGATATTTATTTTATTGCCAAAAGTGAAACTTGTATTTGGCAAAATGATCAAAAGGTAAAGGCTTGGTCCACCCAGATCTACACCTATTTTAAAAATAGTTTTATTGACACATTCAATGTCATTGTTCAATCACATTAAAAAGCTATGTACAGATCATCACCACAGTCCACTTCAGAACATTTTCATCTCATCCTTGTCATGTTAACCCCTCCTCCTTCTTTCCCTGCTGTGCCCCTATCCAGTTTCTCTCTCTAGAAATCTACCTACCCTCGATTTCATATTCTCTGTTTCATGTAAAGCAGAGAATACAATCAGACCAAAGCATACAAAGCAAACAAAAACAAAACCCAGCATGTGAACAGAAAAAACATAGAAAACCCCAAGCAAAGAAAAAGCAGAATTTATTGAAAATGGATACAACTTTGAAAGGGGTCAAGAGGGACATCCAAAGGTAATGTAAGATGTTTTAACCTCCCAGTGGCTGCCATAATCAAGAGTACAATGCTCTTTGTCTGAGAGCCAGACATTTCTGATGACCTTGTAAATAGTTTCAACAACAGGGAACCAAGAGGACTAGCCGGAGGGATGCTATCATGAACCAGTGAGTTGGGTAAGAGTTTCCTTTAGAAACTCTAGCCACGGCAGGTTGTAGGAGAATCACTTCTTAGCTGTCACCCAGTGGACTCATAACCCTTGATGAGCCCTCACGTGCAGAATGGCATCCTGTCCCACACTGCTCCCATGATCAGTTTGAGTAGATGATTGTGCTATACAGTATTTTCACTGATTTTTTTTTTTCTGGAGTTGATGCCCACGTCTTTCTTCCCAGCTGTAGTCCCAAAGCTCTGCTGAAAGCTGCTTAGTTAGCTTCCTAGCAACCCACAACCTTCCTGGGGGGGCTTGGGCCCAAATCCAGCCAGCCAGAGGCAGTGAGGGTTCTACCACTGAATCACCTAAGTGTTTGCTTGTGAACAATTCACACTTCCTCTTCAAATAAATACTATGGAACACGTGTTTACTTTTGAGCAATTCACACTTCATTCTCCAAATAAATACTCTGGAACGTTTGCTACTGAGATGAGCCTGCTCTTAGCCTCTTCTTAAGACAAAGGAGGCATCAATCCCACTGATGTTCTTGGGCTATTTATCATATTGTGTTTCCCTCCCTTTTCTTACAGTCTCTTGTATCACCCAAGGATGCACCCGTGTTGTAACTTTGTTTTTTGTGCCCAGAGTGCCATGGAAATCGCTGCAGCAAGGAATCTCACACCCCTGAATCGAGCTTTGTTTATGCGGAGGCTGTCTGTGCTTATTGGAGAAGCGAACCCTGGAAATTAGCTTACTAAGCATGTTATTATTTGGTCAAAGTGAAAGTCAGATAATACCGAATACGTGTCGTGCTCTCCATAATAACTCTGATGCAGAAGGTATGGTCTCAGATTGCATTCAGATACATCTTCTGGGGGCCAATAGCCCTGTGGAAATAGATTGCCCCAGATTTGTATTGTTTCACAAAGAAAGCATTTGCAATGGTCGTATCAATATTCTCAGGGCACGAGGTATGGATGTGTTAATGTACATACTTCAGGGTAAATATCATCGAGAAACACCTGGTTTAGATCACAATCACTGCACTGTTTTTGTTTTGTTTTGTTTTTACTTTCAAGAAGCAAGTGCAGACATTTTGCCCTTGTAATTCTACTATGTGATATAACAAAATTTCCCTTGCATCAGAAACATGTCTCTGCACTCGAAGGCTGCGGAGCAGGGTGGTTATTAATTTGCTAGTTCTGTTCTTGGTGTGGGAATTAGCTTGCATTTCTGGTAACCATCTGTTCCCATCTCTCTCAGTTGCTTTACTTCCTCCACCTCCTGTTATTGTGGCATGGCAGAAGGGTGCTCCCTGCCCTGTGGACTTACATGAAATAAAAAGTCCTAGAAGGTTGGCAATGGAGAGACTTTTTTTTTAAAAGGCCAAATAGCTTGCAATGAAATGTCTGCAATAAGCACGATACCCAAGCTGTTGTCTTAGAAACTCTACAACTTCTTTAAGGAATCATCAAATGTTATTTACTGTAGAGTACTATTTAATATTCACTCCAATCAATGCCCCACATTCAGTGATTGCTTCTCTGAGTGGCATCCACCCAGGACTCTAGTGATAAATATTGAATAAAGGGAACTCCCCCTGTTTGCCCTTACCCATATGCATTAAATTAATTACATCATTTTTAACGAGCAAAGCTGCGCTCTCCAACAGTACCTCAATCTTTCACGCTCCGTCTCGGCTTGAAAAGGCTCTGGGTACCAAGATGATTTACCGCTAAACATTTTTAAAGATGAAAGTTTGGGGGCTGGATTTTGGCAGAGGACAAAGTAAAGACATCACAAAAGACACTTAGTCTGCAAAATCTAATGACTCTGACCCTTCTGGCCCGCTTTTCTTTTGGACTTGGCGAACATAGTCTTATCATTGGTTAGTGTAGCAGAACTGTATGGAATTTTTGCTTGCTTCACAAAGGGGAGAATAAAGACATTTCAGTTGTCCTGTGAAGGGCTTGATTTCCCAGGGATTTTTTTTTCCTTATTCCTTTTCTGGTAGAATCATCTGTGTGCTGAAGACAGTCCGTTCTGGTGAGCTCCGCATTTCTTATTCATGGCAATTACACTCCTATCTTTGATCTTGGATAAGATCTCTTGTGCATATTTTGTTCTATTTATGTCTTTGATCCGGTGGCTTGTGATTTCCCCCCCTTAAGGTTGTGTTTTTATTTGAAAGACATTCCGCCTACAATGTTTAAAGAGAAGAAAAGGTGACACTTCAGTTAATCCATATGACATTGTCTTGCTTGGGCTGTTTCTATACCTCTCAGCTCCCTCTTTCAGCATACTGACCATTTGTGTTTTTTCAGCTGTCACCATCACAGAAAACTCAACAGTCAGATAGACTGCCACATGGTTGATTAAATTTGGCTTAACAGCCTTGCAATCTTTTTATTCCATTTGTCATCAAAGAAGTTATGCTAGGATGGTGGAACTGTAGAATATGACTGTTAAGGGTTCTCAGACCTTGAGGGCTGTACTCTTCTTAGTGACTTGTGATTACTGAGATCATTTTATGGAATGTGGATTTGTTTTCTCATTTGTATAGCCTATCTGCTATACTCAGGTGTCAAGAATTCACCTAGTATATTTACAGATGGCATGGGTTACTAAGGGGAGATTAGATAATGAGATAACAGCTAGTGGTTGGTGGCTGTAGGCATGGCAAAGTGCTATGAATATGGGGGCCGCATGGGACCTAGGAATGTACATGACAAAAATTAGTCACCATGGCAACATTTGAGCCGTGGGAGATAGGGAGCTGAACTGAGAAACACGGCACCACAGTGGCCTGATTGGAAAGAGCTGCCTATAATTTAGCTTGACTGACTTGTTATATAATGTGTTTTCGGTCCTATGCAAATAAATGACAGAATTCCAAACAGACTATAAATCCAGTCTGCCATAAAAACCACACCAAACAAAAAAGCATTCACTTTTCACTGGAGGTGAGATGAAGAATTCCAGTGTCTAGCAAGCCAGAGGTTTCTTTGTCTCTCATGCGCTTAGCCTGTGACCCTTACCACAGGTACTTTTGGCTGAACTCTAAGCAAGATTTCCATATTTTATGGTTTATGCTAACACTAAATATCATTTGAAGCCACAAGTTAAGCCAGAAATAGAAGGGAGAGAAAGGTGACCAAAACATAGGGAATTGGTATGGTGACCAGTTTCATGGTCAGGCTTATCTGAGGGCAGAACCACTAAGAGACGTTGCACTTTCCGCTTATTTCCAGTGGCATGTTTGCTCCTTGAATTTTGTTTTCCATTTCAATTAGGTCATGTGGCAGAGTCACAGGGACCGAGGGACCTCCAACAACTACATCATCTGGTACAGAGAGTGGAAGTAGCATTTTTCTATTTTACATTTACATTATGAAAGTCCCTGCCATCAAGTCAATTCAGACTTTTAAGACAGAAAAACAAACCAATAAATAAATAAATAAAAGACAGAAAAACCTACCTCTGTAGATTTACAGGAGTAAAAAGCCTCATTTTTCTTTCTTAGAGCAGCTGGTGGTTCTGAACTTGTGAACTTCTGATCTTGAGATTAGAGGCACAACATATCATCCAGTAGGTGACCAGAGCTCCTATATTTGTATTATAGATTAAAAGGGGGGTGGGGGGGGGAGCGCTATAGTAGGCACTTCTATTGTGGGCAAGACTAAGGACAAGCAGAACATAACTTTTTTAAAATGTTGTTAAGAACAATGACATCTCAGGTAATACATCTTCTAAACTTGAAGTTTCTTACTAAGCATCAGCAGTGTTGATCAGCAAGAGTATTTTATGTGTCAGGTAAGGATAACGACAATGAGTCTTACAGCTTATTTGCGACATCCCTGCTAAGCTATGTATGTGCCAATAATAATAATGTGATTAGTAGCTATAGAAATCATTCGAATTCAAAATCATACAACCCTGTGTGCCGGATGCTTTGTTAAATTCTTCATCTCTGTTGTCCCGTTTAATCTCTTAAAAAAAAGTATTATGACTAGGGTTTCAGTTAGTGCATGCACAGGTAAGCAAATGGTATTTAAGTGGGTCTCTGTGATCCAAGGAGTCCCAGGGGCATAGTGGTTATAACATTGGACTGCAATCTGAAAGCTCAACTGTTCAAACCAGGTGCTCCTGAGGAGAGAGAATGGGCTTTCTACTCCCATGAAAACGGGAACTCACAGGGCAGTTCTCCCCCGTCTTATAGGCTCAGTATGAGTTGGCATTGACTCCGTGGCAGTGAGTTTTTGGCTTCCCTGTGATCAAGGGACACAACCCCCTACCATGGGTATGTGTTGATCTGAGAACACTCTTGTCTTAGTCTCATTGGGATGACTTTGCAAAGTTTTAAAGGGGTAACTTTTTGTACTATTGGGAAAAACTATCTCAAGCTAAGGAAATCACTGATGTTTACATCAAGGTGATGTTTATATCCCAGCAGAAACAGGCTTTGTGGGTTTTTAAAATCATTTTTAATAAATTATTTTGTTGGGGGTCTCTTATAGCTCTTATAATAAACCATATTCAATGGTATCAAGCACATTTGTTCATGTTATCCTCATTTTCAAAACATTTTCTTTCTACTTGAGCTCTTGGTATCAGCTTCTCTTTGTTCATGCCACTCCCCACCCTCATGACCCTTTGATAAATTATACATAATTATTATTTTCCTATTTGATATTTTTTAAAGATTAATTTCATTGGAGGTTCTTATAGCTCTTGTAGCAAGAGTATCAATTGAGTCAAGCATATATTTACATATGTTGCCCTCATTATATTCTAAACATTTGCTTTCTATGTGAGCCATTGTTATCAGAGCATCTTTTTTCCCTCCCTCCGCCCTCCCACCTTCATGACCCCTTGAGAGATTACAAATTATTATTATTTTCATATCTTACACTGACCACTATCTCTCTTCCCCCTTGGTTTCTGTTGTTTACTCCCCTAAGTGGGGGGTGGTGGTCGTTATGTGTTGATTATTGTGACCAGTCCCCCCTCTTTCCCCCTCCTCAACTTACCCCTCCCCTTCTGGTATTGCTACTCCCATTTCTATTCCTGAGTGGTTTATCTGACCTGGATTCTGTGTGTTGGGAGCTCTTATAAGAACTGGTATACATGCTCTGGGCTAGCCAGATTTGTAAGGGAATTGGGATCATGATAGTGGGGGGAAAGAAGCATTAAAGAACTAGAGGAATGTGTGTTTCAGCAGTGCTACACTGCACCCTGACTGGCTTGTCCCTTCCTTGTGACTCTTCTTTGAAGGGACGTCCAATTGTCTACAGTTGGGCTTTGGGTCTCCACTCAGATGCCTTCCACACCTCACTCACATGGATATGATTGCTGGTTTGGGATCTTTGGATGCCTGATGCCTGATCCCATCAGCAACTTATGATCACAGAGGCTTGTGCTCTTCTTCCACATGGACTTTGTTGTTTCCCAGGTAGATAACTGCTGGTTTATCTTCAAGTCTTTAAGACCCTGAATGCTATATCTTTTGATAACCAGGCATCATCAGCTTTCTTCACCACCTTTACTTATGCATAAGCTTTGCCTTCAGCAATCATGTTGGGGAGGTGAGCATCAGAGAATGCCAGGTTATTAAAACAAAGTGTTCTGGCATTGAGGGAGTACTTGAGTAGACACCCAATGTCTGCTACCTAAATATTTAACCTATATATACATAGATCTATGTCCCAATCATTATATATAATGATTATAAATATATTTATATTTACGTGCCTGCATTTAGACCTGGATAAATGGCTTTTGCTTCCAATTCTTTCTGCTCTTTCCTTTAACTTTTCTCTTGTCCCACTGTCATGTTCCACCTTCATTTTGCTTTCATTACTTCCTCTTTGCTACATTTACTTGTTCAAGTCCTACCAGCATCCTAGGCTCTCCTTGCCACTGATTGTAGATCACTCTTATCCCTGGGTTTGTTAATACTTCTATTTTTATGAATTAATATATTTACATAGGTACACATTTGTTTATACCTTGGTCTATAGCTTTCCTTCCTAGATTTTACCTCTGTTTCCTTTTCCTTCCTTCTGCCCCACTATCGTGTTTGTCATCCTTCCCTTAGTAATTCCTCTCAGCAAAACTGCTGTTGCTCCACCACTCTCAGGATCTCTAAGTCCTCCTCATTGTTGATTTGAATTCCCTAGTTGTTCCCTTCTCTATGGTGTTGTTTGCTCACTGCTCCCTTCCACTGCCTTCTCCCACCAAGTCCCTCCAGAACGCTTGGTCCCGTTGCTTTCTCCTCAAACTTGCTTCCCATGCCTCTTAATTTTCTGGTGTAACAGTAGGAGTGTGGGTGATGGCGGTGGGGGGTGTTGGTGGGAGTGATTCTACCTGGAGACCTTCCTAACCTAGTAACCAGAAACAGGTTTCTGATGTATCAGGCATTGTAGGGAAGATGAGGAAGGTCTCCAAGATGAATCAAGATAGGGAAAACTGTCAATATTTTAAAAATGAGCAAAATATGGTTGAAGTCAAGAAATTGCTTGAAGAAGCCCTTAGAATTACTCTGCATGTGATAACTATTGAAATTGGAATCACACATGATTCAGTGTTTTCAATTGCAAGCAAATTGTCTTGACCACAGCAAGCTTTCTGCTTCATGGGTGCCCAAAGTGGTGTTCACAGATCAACTAGTTAAAATTGCTGATCTCCCTTTAGTCTTAATCAAGATAGACGCTAATGAAGATGGTGTCATGGAACAAATTTTAACAAATGAGAGTCTTGACTCGTATTGTCTTCATAACATAATACACTGGAGAGAGCAAGTTTCCATTCAAATAGTGGCTCCCAGTGAATGCAGCCTTCTTCAGTATGTAGTACAACTCAGGGTGAAGAAAATAAAAATGCTCCCATCTGGCTCATCAGGCAACGTCATGATACATAGAGAAAAGTTTGAAGTTGTCACGTAGTTTGTCTTGCTTTGATCCACTGTTGAATCTCATGGGAGCAGCAGCGCAGGGATCAAAAGAGGATTTGCATTAGATAAATCCATTTCCCAACTTGCTATTAAAAACAAGTGTGCTGCTGTGAGGAGTAAGGTGTGCCTGCCTCAAGCCATGGTATTTTCAATTTCCTCGCAGGCATGTGAAAGTTGGGCCTGAAATAAGAGAGACTGAAGTAGAATTGATGGATTTCAGTTGCAGGGCTGGTGAAGAATACTGGAAATATCATGCGCTATTAAACTGATGAACTCTTGCCATACTTGTCTCTAAGGAGCATCCTGCCAATATTTATCCTGAGACAGATTGGTTTCTCTTTTTAGCAGTCCATGGTACCTCTTCTCCAGGACCACAACTCAAAGGTACTGATTAGTCTTTAGTTTTCTTTAATTCAGGGTCCAAATTCACATGCATATGAAGCAACTGAAAACACTATGATTTGTAATATTTATTTATTCATTTCATAACACATGCTATCCTTTTTAATGAAGTATTACATTTTTATTTCCATGCATTTTTTTAGTTCAGTAAGCAAACATGGAACATAAAGAGAAAAACATGCCAAACAAGATGAGGGTGACATCCTGTTATTCATTTCAACTTTGTGTTATACTTAAAATTCTCACGAGATATTATGAGTGAATTAGGCAATTCCTGAAAGTGTTCAAAGACATAAAAATACTGTCGAAACAATTGTTGCTAGTTCAGCATAAATGAAAAGGTGATTTCCAAAGATGAACATAATATGCCTGTTCCTAATATATCAAGTACAAAGACCATAGTCTAAGTGGCCTATCTCTAAAGGAATGGAATGGTACTCCTAATCTGAAAAGATGTTAGCATAAATCACACAGGTGATAGTGCTCAGATAAAAGTGAATAACATTGTAAGTAAGGATACTAACCAAGAACCAATATGGAAATATCTTAAACCATTTTATTTTTTGTCAAAGAGTACTTAATATTTTTCATTAATATTTCAAAACTTTCTTAAAATTTAATCAAGGTTTGCGTCCCTCTTATTGTTTTTATTTAAGCATTAACTGCATGAAATAATAATCTACCTCTTGAGGCTGAGCCCGGGTGGTGTAAGTGGTTGAGTGCAGAACTGCAGCCCGTGGGCGTGGCGGTTCAAATCCAGTGGCATCTGGGTAGCGCCCACGACCACCAGAGGCAGTGATGCCCACACACAAAAAAATAATAATCTACCTCTTGATAATATCTTTTTTTTTATGCTTAAAATTGTCATTAGGGTAGCGAACTAGTTGTTAAATTATTTTAATTCCACCGCTGGATTGAGCCCATTGTTGCAGTCACTGTGTCAATCTCTCTTGTCCAGGGTCTTCTTCTTCTTCTTCTTCTTCTTCTTCTTTTGGCATCACTGCTCTCCGGTGGTGGGAGTAGGAAGCCCAGCCCCACTGCTGGAATTGAACCTCCCAGTGGGCCGCAGTCCCGCGCACAACCACTACGCCACAGGGGCTCAGCCCTAGGGTTTTCTTTTTCACTGCCCCTTAGGGTCTTCCCTTTACACTGCCCCT
Source organism: Nesogale talazaci (assembly GCA_004026705.1). Lineage (NCBI taxonomy): Eukaryota > Metazoa > Chordata > Mammalia > Afrosoricida > Tenrecidae > Nesogale > Nesogale talazaci. The sequence goes on from PVJH01008294.1 coordinate 30,122, forward strand.
TTGCTTTACCAGTTTTATATGGCAAAACTGGTCTCAACTGATAACATGTCCGAAGTCTATGGGAAAAAGTCTTGCCATTGTTACATCTAAGGAGCATTTTGGCTGGACTTCTTTCAAGAGAGATTTGCTTACTTTTTTGGCAGTCCATTTTACTTTTATTATCTTCTAACAAGGCCAAATTCAAATGCATCAATTCTTCCCAGTCTTCCTTGTTCAATGTCTTAGCTTTCACATGCCTATGAGATGATAGGAAATACCATGGCTTGGGTCAGGTATACCTTTGTCTTTACCATAACAGCTGTGCTTCTCAACACTTTAGAGAGGTCTTGGTCCGCCAATTCACTCAATTCCTCGTGTTATTCTATCAACTGTCTGTTGCTTCCATGAGCATTGATTCTGGATCCAAGGACGAGTCAATCCTTGACAAATTCGATCCTCTCTCGTTGATCATGATGTGATCTATTGGTCCAGTTAGGGGATGGGCTTAAGAGTTGGAAACACTGCCTTCTGAAATTTTAGACGTGGATGGAGAACATGTTGAAAACAGTAGCCTCACACTTGAATGGTTTTTGTTGAATCGAGCCTTCTACGGTTTGGCAGCATTACCTTTTTCCTCCCCTGATCTAAGAATCAATATTCTTGCCATCTTGAAGACCTGCAGAGGTTAAGCAACTGACCCACGTCACGTAGCTGGGAAAATGCAAAGCCCAGAGTAGAACCTCGGACTTAGGGTTCTCTAAAATATTGTTTCCTAGGAACAGCTTCTTCCTGCTTTGTATTCCCATTATTTCCCCATGAGACTTTCTTCTCTATTCCTGTACCCAAATCATCTATCAATGAGAGTTCCTCCTTTATGGCTGTTGACTTCCAGCTTTGTACTTGAAAAAAGGAAACTTTCTTTCTTTCTTTCTTTCTTTTCTTTTCTTTTTTTGTCATAGAAAGCTTACTATCCTACCTCCTAAAACTTTCTAAGGTGCCACTTATTAGTTTCTTCTACTTTGTCTTAGCTAGGTTAGGAAGGAGGACTTGTCTTAAATGAGCGCTTATGTTGCCTAATCACAGCTTCAATTAGATGTGTTATGACACAGTGGCTGCATCAGTGGGCTCAGGCATAGGAATCCTGGGGGCACAGGGCCGTGCAGTGTCTCGTTCTGTTAGGCACAGGGTCCCGATGGGTCAGAGTCAATGGAAGGGCACCTGACAACAACAAAGCTTTCATTACTCTGAACAAGACAGAGAAAGAATATTGCCGAAGGACTGAAGTCATGGCCATCATAAGTCCTCAATGTAAAGATTAGAAAAGTTTCTCTGATCGATGAATGCCTATCAGAGAAGTGCTGTCAGTGAATCTCTTTCAGAATACAAGACTCCACTCTCCATGGTCAGATTTGAAGCTTGCTTGGGGCCCCTTCACCATTAGCAGTTCCCCAAAGGAACGACATTTCAAATGTTCTCCTTTAGTGAGAACTGCGATGGAGTCAGATCCTGGTTCATAGCAACTCCACGACAGAAGAGAGTTGCTGCTTTGTGTCTTCTACACTTTAAACCTTCACAGGGGTTGACAGCCTCCTTTTCCCCCCTTGGAACAGTGAGTGGAGTATCTACAGCTTGCATAAGAGTTTCCCATGGAAACAGAGTCAGACACCTCTAGACAGCCATGCGGAATGGGGGTGGGGGTGGTTACTATTCAGAAGGCAACTTATGGCAACCCCATGGGTGTCAGAATAGACCTTTACTCCATATGATTGTCAATCATTAATTTTTTCAGAAGTAGATTACCTGGATTTGTTTTTCAAGGTGCCTCTGGGTAGATTCAAACTTTCCATCTTTTGGGTAGCAGTTGAATATGAAAGAACTATAGATTGTCAGGTAGGGGCATTTATTGTCATATAAGGAGATCTGGTGGCAGATATGATTTGATCTGCTGATCACAAGATCAGTGGTTTAAATCCACCAAATGCTCTATAAGAGAAAGACAAAAAGTTCTGCTTCCCATGAAAGTTGACAGACTATAAGTATCAGGCTTCAAAGAGCAAAAACATATATATTATTGTGAATGAGGGGGATTGCGGAGTGGAGACCCAAAATCCATCTGTGGACAACTGAGCATCCCCTTATAGAAGGGTCACAGGGAGGAGATGAGCCAGCCATGGTGCAGTAAAGCAATGATGATGCAACCAACTTTCCTTTAGTTCTTTAATGCTCCCCCCGCCCACTACCATGATCCCAATTCTACCTTACAAATTCGACTAGACTAGAGCATGTGCACAGGTATAAATCAGAGCTGGAAACACAGGAATCCAGGACAGATAAACCCCTCAGGACCAATAATGAGAGTAGCAATACTGGGAGGGTAAGGGGAAAGTGGGAGAGAAAGGATGAACTGATCACAAGGATCTACATATAACCCCCTTCAAGGGGGGTGGACAACAGTGAAGTGGGTGAAAGGGGACATTGTACAGTGTAAGACAGGAAAAAATAACAATAAATTATAAATTATGAAGAGTTCCTGAGGGAGGGATGCGAGGTGGGGGAGGGGGTTATGAAAAGTTGATACCAAAGGCTCAAGCAGAAAGAAAATGTTTTGAGAATGATGATGGCAACTTATTTACAGATGTGCTTGACACATGGATGGACATATGGGTTGTGATAAGAACTTTAAGAGTCCCCAATACAATGATTTTTTAAAAAGTTGACAGCCTAGGAAACCCTGTGGAGATAGTTAACCAGGCTGATAAACACATGTGGGATTAATTGAAGGATGGAGAGAAAAATGGCTCAGTGAGGCTTACCTTTCTAGTTTTCAGGTCTCCTGCTTTCTGATTGTCAGAACAGGGTGCAGCTGCCTTAGCCAATTCCCTGCTTCTGCTGGCAAAGCTCACTTCATGCAAGACCTCCCTGCGGAGAAGCCATATGGACCTACCCTGATATAGCTCTGGGGGCTGGAGCAGCCGTGTGGAGACCCTTGCCAGTGCTGAGGTGCTTACATGCTCATGGATTTGACTTTCCTCCCGCAGTCTGCATCATTGCATGTGTTTCATGAGATGGAGGAGAACTTTGTAAATCAGTGTCAGACATATGTTGGACATACGGACTTGGACAGCACTGGGTTGGGATGCTTTCTAAATGTACACTCGCCCTGTATATAAAGCTCTCTCTTATACATATGAGTTTCTGTGGACTTGTTTCTCTAAAGTAACCAGACTAACACACCTCTACACGGTTGCTAGAATCAGAATGAGCCTGATGGCAGTGGGCTAGGGTGTGCGCTGTATAGGGACCCCTGAGTCCACAGGGGGAGGAACACTAGGCTGCTAACTGAAGAATCAGTGATTCAAACCCATTCCCCGGTAGGTCATTCCCTGGTAGGAAGAAGTGACGGTCAGCTTCCATAAGGATTTACCACCTTGGAAAGTCTAAAGAGCTTTCCACTCTGACCTCAAGGGTCATGATGAGTCTGAATGGGCTCAGCAGCAGGGGTTTTTATAAATCATTGTACCAAGCACATGCATCCATCCATGTTAGGGGGTGACTGGCCACAAGCATAGACTGTGTTGACTGAGCCTTCACTGCAGAGCAAGAGAGATTTTGTGAGATATTCCTATTAAGGGATTTGTATTTGACGACATTGGAAGTTTCCAACAGCCATGAGAATGTTTCCCTTTTCTGGAGAAAGAGGCTTTTCACTCCTACAAAGAGTTCCAGTGTTTTACTGGGGACAGTTAGTTCTACCTTATCCTATTCAGATGTTTTTCATCGGCATCAGCTCGATGGCAGTGAGCTGGTTCTTGTTTTCATGATCAGTGTGGGATCTCAGGTCAATGTGTGTAGGAGACTTCAGGTGGGGCTTTTACCTCTTCCCTCATTTCTCACTTACTCACAGAATTTCCTCTTTTGTATGGCACTCATCCCTGGTCACTGGACACAGCAGCATTTCTCCGGGGAATGCCTTCCCAGAGCCCATGTGGATACTGGGACCACATGTACTCTTCAGGGTGAGGGTGTCTTTCCACACTCTGCAGTATGCTTATCATTGGTTATGAACTTGAAGCCAAAGAAGAGGTTGATTCTGAGTAGACAGAGAGGACTTTTGGATTGGGATAGGGTAGGCATTATGGAGAGAGAAGTGGAAGGTCAGGAAACAGACATGGATGCATGGAGATGGGAAGAAAGAGCAAGGGAATCGGGGACTGATGGGGGACAGGTAGAAGAAGCTGCTGAACGGAGAGGGTTGTAGTGGAGAGAGAGGCACACAGCAGAGACAGAACTGGCCTCACAACTGATGACAGTCATCCCTCACTGACTTGTTGATTCAGAAGGCAATGGAGCATCAGAAGGGGTATCAGATGTGGGAGGGAAAACAGTGGTGACTCCCAGAGGAACTGGAGGAAAAATGAGCTCAGGGGAGAAGTGGAGAAAATGAGGGCCAAATAGCAGTGGGGAGACTTGGTGGCATCATGGGGAAAGTGCTCCCTTGCAAACGAAAAGGTTAAGCTGTTTGAGCCCACCAGTTTCTCTCTGGGAGAAAGATAGGCAGCTTTGAAGCCCTCTGGGGAAGTTCAACTCTGTCCTGCACCATTGCTCTACTTCGGGGTTGATGGGGAAACTGGGTTGGGGGTTTTACTAGAACACAGCATTAATCCCACAGCCCTGCCTCCAATGGCAGTTCTGTTCTCATCTTGCCTGAGTGGACTCACAGAGTCTTCTAAATATTCTGGGGTTTGCTCTTTCCCTGGGACATAGAGGATTTTTGTATTTTTGTTTTTCTTTCTCATAAAAAAACGAGATGACAAATATGAACTGAATTCAATGAATAGGACTTTAACTTATGTAGAAAGTATGAGGCTAGACACCTCTTCTGGAAGCTTCACTTTCTGGTGAAGTGGTTCATTTTTGTAGAAAAAGGCAAGACTTCAGCAACGGATGAAGCGGGTTTCTGTGACTCTGCTTTTGACTGGACATTCCAAGGCAACGCCAGGAACTTCCTCCACCCTCAGAGGTGCATTCTGGCATTTCGGCGTCTCTGTTCAGTCATCACTGCAGCCCAGCCTCTGCCCAGCCTTCGTTAGTTACCAACACATGTCGGTAACAGTTCTACACCCAGTCCTCTGCTGCTGTCTTCTTTCACCGTCTTTCCTCATTTCTCATGTCTATCTATATCTCTGCCCTGAACATGTGTCTGAGAGCATAGCACCTCGCTAGCTGCTGGGAGGGAAAACCTTTTTGCCCTTCAGCACTGTGGACACTAAGGAGGGGGCCAACCATCTCAATGCCCAGCCCATCTGTCAGAGAGATAAGCGTCCTATGTCTCTGTAATGACAATCCCTCCACAGATGCTCCCCTCCACAACATAGAGCCCAGGCCTGTGTTGACTCTGCATTGGAGTTGCTGTCTGCATCTTCTGGCCTTCTAGAACCTGCTGAGGATGGGTACAGAGGCTCATGTGTGATGCACATTTGGTGTGTAGTTTTTGGGCAGATGAATGGCAGAACTGCATTAGCTTAAGGAGTCTGTATAGACAAGTATCTGAAAGTAGATGGAGTTTGGGTGGGAACAAAGGTTCAGAGGAAATGGGAGATGAAACCAGTGGAAAAGGAGGCACTGTAGGAAGGGAGAGAAGCCCACTTCTCAGTATGTGTCCTTGTTAGAGAATATTGACAGTGTGGAGTCAACGTGGGAAAATCGGGGGACCCATAGGGTGTCTGGGTCCCCCAATCCATAGACTTTGGAAGTAACACATTTTGGGAGGAAAACTGCACTTTGTTTCATGTGAACCAGGATCTGTCAGAGGCCCCGGGAAAGGAACCACAGAGGCAAGAAAAGTGGAGAGCCAGAAAAACACTCAGGCACACTATGCTGCAGGAAGGGACAAGTGGTATGTGACAAAGAAAAGCAAGCTGAGGTGGCTGGAGGGCTAGGGACAGCAGCGAAATTTGGAAGTGACATTTGAGCAAACACTTGTAAGAAATGACAGTGTGAACACTCGGGACATGTGAGCCAAAGAAAAGGGAAGTGCCCAGGCCCTGAAGTGGGGCTCCTGTTCCTTCTGTAGCCTCTCCTTCTCTGCTCAATTGCCTCTGGACACATTGGTCTCCCATCTTTTCTCCTGACATCCCTCTCTGGGTCTTGGCATTTCCTGTTCCCACCATTCATTTATATCCATGACCCCAGGCTTACTTCCTGCTCTCAGAAGTCTCAGACGCTGGCGCCATTGAATCTATGTATCTCTTACATAGCTTTTGGAGGGAGGGTGTATACCCTTAATCTTACCTACAGCATGCTCTAGTGACGGGAGTTTGAAGACTATTCTTTGAGAGTGTTTCAAAGAAAAAGGAAGAAGAAGGTATGAGATGATTGAATGCTGGAATGGGAAGATGGGCCAAGGAAAGGGATAAACAGAGACAAGATAGTCCTGGAGGACAGACTAGTTGGACATGTGACAGTAATGGAGCTGAGAGGCTACAGGGTAATGAAACATGACAGAAACTATAAAAGGGGTGCATATAGACTGAGTATGGAAGCTATTGGATTATGAATTGGTAATCAAGTGAATCAGAACTGCAGAAAGGGAATCTCATATTTGTCACAGGATTTCCAGAATATCTGAGGAAATGAGCTGTACCAGTGCATTCTGTTTCTATCTATAAGGTTGTGAACAAGTGAGCCTTCGAAGAAACATAACCTGCACACTCCTTTGATGTGAGAGTGGCATGACTTCCGCTTTTACTTGCACCTACATCATTGGGACAGACCAGATATGATAAAAGGACATCGCCTTTGGAACAGCTGGAGGTCACTGAGGGTGACATGAGACATACGGCCAAGGAGCTCTGGTGGCACAGTGCTTAGTCGACGGTTCAAACCCATCTTCCACTCCACAGGAGAAGGGTGTGGCCACCTGTTTCTGAGGTGACCAAGTGCTGGGCTACTCTCTGGGGGTACAGTTCCTTTACAGTTCCTCTGAGTCCAGATAGACGCAAAGGCATGGATGTGCATGTGTTAGAATGAGATGTTGTGCCAGAACCAGCCCATGTCCTTCATCAAGAATACTCCAAAATCTTCATGCTGCCTCTACCCTCCAGGCTTTGCTTTCCTTTAGAACTATCGGAATTCTGAATTTAGTAAGTCATGTGGCATTTTAGATTCAGCATTGTTCTGAATAATTGTTGTGTCCCCTTACTCCTCAAAAAATAGAAATAAAGACGGCATTTTGTTTCTAGTTTCCTCTTCAATTAGAAAATGTTTAAGTATTTAATGCACTACATCCGGAACACCCACGAGCCTTCTAAGAAGTATCCTAGGCTTTGCGACCCTTACTGCCTTTATTGTAGCCACTTCAGTGTGCCATCCTAACACTAAAAATAGCCAAAAATGAATTAGTAAGGTGGTGTTCCAATAAAACTTTATTTACAAAACAGGCAGAGGTTCAGAGTCAGCCCTGGAATCACGACTGGTTATTCCCAGCACTGTCTGACAATCTTTTAAACTGCCTTAGCCAGACAGTCTTTTACTTGGAACTTTGGGCTATTTAGTTTATGTGATCCCCTTTATCCCTATTCTCTATCACAATTTGCATGCACATCTTATGGTTGCAACAGTAGCTATGTTTTCTGTCCTTAAAAAGGAGTATTTTAAAATTAAAAGATCATATTACTGCGGGTTCTTACAGATTTTATAATAATAATCCATACATCAATTGTATCAAGCATATTTGTACATATGTTGCCATCATTTTCTAGACATTTGCTTTCTATTGAGCCCTTGGTATCAGCTACCCAATGAGCTGCCCCTTGTGACCCTGTGATGAATTATAAATTATTATTATTTTCAAATCTTATGCCAACCACTGTCTCCCTTCCCCCATGGTTTCTGCTATTTGCCCCCCTGGAAGGGGAGGGAGGAGGGCATGTGGCTATGTATCTACCATCACAATCGGTTCTCCTTTCCTTCCCTCTGCTCTTCACCTTCCCTTTACCCTTCTGATACTGCTACCCCCAATCCTGTTCCTGACTTCCATGTGTCGTGAGCTCCTATCTCTTATCTGTACCTGTGTACATGTTCCGGTCTAGCGGGCAGTTCAAGGCAGGACTGGCGTCATGCTAGTGGAGGATGAGGGAGCCTCAAGGAACCAAAAGAATACTGTGTGCACCATCAGTGCTTTACTGCTTTTCTGTGCCCTATTGACTCCATCCCTTCCTCTGTGAAGGGATGGCCCATTGTGTACAGAAGGGCTTTAGGTCTCTGCTCCAAGCTCCCTCATTCTCAACAATGACAGTCACTATTTTCTTTTCTAGTTAGATTGCAGCCTTCTGTGGACTTTTGAGGGTGGGAATGGGTACCGTTAAAGTCTTTAATTGTTCAATTTCTCTTCCCCGAAAGGAAATAAAATCCATAATACCTCGTGTCAGTTTTATGCGGCAACAGCTATGTCATCAGTCGCTTCATGTTGCAAATGCACCGGGAAAAAAAAAGGCGAAAATTAATTTCCTATCGTTCGAATCAAAGTGTCCCCATGCCTCGACGCGGTGCTAAAGAGGAACTGTAAAGTTAATGGCATATGATAATCTGCAAGATGCGCTTTTGTTACAGAAGGGGAATTGGCTCATCCTCCATGGCGTGCAAGGTTGACAGCCACAGGACCAGCCACCTCGGCACTTAACAGTTAAAACGCCGGATAAAAGCGGGCCCATTCCCTAAAGAACCCCGTAGAAAAATACTCAGAGGGTCGGTCTCCCTCTTCTACCCTGCGGTAAGCACACACCACGGCATCTGAATCTTGCCTTGGGGAAAAAACAAAACACAACAATGCTGTGACAAAGCAACAGATATTCTCTGCTTGCATGAGGGTGAGTCGAATGTTGACAGCCATCCCGCCTCCCCGCACTTGGCGACAGCTGCCATTTCCACAGGCTTCCTTGGTCCAGGCCTCTGCGGGGCCACAGACACCGCCTCCATGCCCCACAGGCATGTGGCCTTGATGTCAAGCCTGTCTCCACACTGCGACAAAGGCCAAGACTCCACGCCAGATGCCTCGGCTCCCCCAGCTGGGAGCACTGTGGTCAGGTGTCCTTGGACCACCATCGTCCAGTTTTGTTCTTGGAAACGGCCTCTGCTTTTCTGGCCACAGATTTTCTCCGCTGAAAAACGTCCCACATTTGGTCACCTCCCCCTCCCACCCCTCCACCGCCACCGCATCATTCTGCATTGGGGAAATGGAAATTGCATGGAGTTAGTTGTCTCCTCTCCCTGCCTCCCCCTGTCCCCCTAACCCCTTTTATATTTGGCAGAAGGAAGAATGGGCATTTGTAACAAGCCTCACCCAATCGGATCCGCGTCATCTCACAGGCCTTTTTCAAGCGTGTCCCTGTCATGGGAGACGTGCCCTAGTCCCACGTCATCCCGGAGTGACAACAGCTTCCAAAGTGGCTGTACCAACGCTACCGAAATATCCATTCAAAAAGAGAAGCATGTAAAATCCAGATTTGAAATTCAATAAGGAGTTCAAAGAAAAAAAAGTCTAGCTCTCAGGCCATCCCCTCATTAAATGGGTGAATGAATAGGCAAACTATTGTATTAAAAAAAATTCTAGAAGGCAATCCGAAGGATGCCCTGCTTACTAATGTCTGAGCATGACCGACAGGAAAGGTATGCTTTTAGATGAAGAAAGCAGAGGGGGGGGGGGAGCTAATTAGACCAGAAATAACCGTGAATAAACATGTTAGCAAAATCAATAACTGGAACTGATCAGCTATTTCTTTAATTGTGCCAGCTGGGCGTCCTGGATGTGCTTCGTAGAGCATCATTACCAGTTTCCACTCCGTAGCAAAGTTCTTTTCTTTCTTCTTTTTGACATTTAAAATGTTTTTCCCCTTGCTTCGACGTAAATAACTGGGCATATGCCACTCAATAAGACTGATATTTTTCAAAATTGAGAGATGAGGGCAACAGGAAGCAGCCCCATACAACTGACAGTTTATGAACCATGAGAAGGAGGCCAAGCACAGATGCCAGGTGTGCTAATAATCATGTGCGCTATCAAGGAAATGTAACTAATTTCTTAATTTAAAGGCCATTATGCACCCTGCGTGCAAGCCTGCATTATTAAAAGTGGGGATAGTTTGCTTGGCCATTTTAGCATGGGCCCCATCGTGCCTTCTTATTTGTAATGCAGTGATTGATTGGAGCCCAAAGCCCTGGGTCTACTGCAGCTTGAAAGTTCAGGCGGTACAGCTGTCCGCTATCATTAAAAGGAATTAAGAAAGACTACGAGCTCTGGAAGTAAAAGGAATAGAGGAGAGAAAGGTTTCACTGGTTAATTCAAAGGGGTAGGGTGGGGGGATCCTGGTTCAATTGATTTGTATACGTCGCCCCCGCCCGAGTGACAGCAAAACAAAGCTTTGTAAGCATGTAATGGACTGGAAAAACCAGTGTTTAAAAGTCCAAGTTTAGCAGTATGTCACCAAAGGGCGCTGATCATTTCTGACATCTTGCGGTGGGAAACTGGGCGCTTTAGGGCAGTTGTCACCTGGAGAAGTGACATGTTAAAAGAGTTGTGTACCTACAGAGGGAAGGGCAAACCAGAAATCCTGGAAGATGCTGACACAAATAAGGACTTAGGGGTGCTCACTGCAAACCTGCGCTGTGCTGCTCTGGAAGAAAAGGGCTGTATTTGTTTTGAATCAAAGGTAAGAGCCTATAATCATCAATGTTTTCACAGATCTGCTCCCACACGTAAAAAGTCTTGGGAGGGAAAAAAAATGCTATGTAGATTTTCAAACAACCAAGTGCCTGGGTCGTAACGTTCTGTTTAAACGTTCTGTTTCTTAGATCCATGGTTCGAAATTACATGAGCAAACAGGCTACTTTGCTCAGTGGAAAGACTGTGGCTATCTTGAGGGTTATTCATGTCTCCCCAGCCTCTGGAGGCCTGGAAGGATTTCTGCTGCTTCTGTGACACTCAGGATGGAGAACCCCAACAGCACCTCCTGTCACTACTGAGTGAGAGTCATTGGGCAGCTGCAACTAATCTCCACTTACGGGAAGCTTAAAATAAGACATATATTTTCTCGCAGTTCTGGAGGGTTGAAGTCTAAAATCAAGGTTTGGCCTTGATCATACTCTTTCTGAAGATGCAAAAGGAACATTTACTTCATGTTTTTTCATAGGTTCTAGGAATCCTTGGCATTCCTGGGCTTGCAGATGCAGGCCTCTGACATCTGCCTCCCTCATCACATGGCATTTTCTTTGTGTGTGTGTGTGTGTGTGTGTGTGTGTGTGTGTGTTTCATGTCCCTTGACATCTCATAAGGACGTTGGGCATATTGGATTTAGGGCCGATTCACCTGATCTCATTTTAATCATCTCTGCAAAGAACCTATTTCCAAATAGAGTCACAGTTACAGATACCAGGGGTTAGGACGTCAATCTATCTCTTTGGAAGACACAACTCAATTCAAAATTGTTGCCTCCAATTCAAGTTTAGTTTTGTGGAATTCAGCTAGTTTGGGTGTCAATGAAAACCAAACCAAACTCCCTGCCATCAAGTCAATCGTGACTCACTGGGACCCAGTGAAGATTTCCTAAACTGTCACTGTTAATGAGAGTAGAAATACCAGTCCTACCACGGGGCTGCCTATAGTTTCAAACTGGGAACCATGTCAATCGCAACTCAATCAATGATCACCACACCACGTTTACTGTGTCTACTGCAGGGCATTTGTCCTCTCAGAGGTTCATTACTTTTCAGTCCATGAGGGACTGAAAAATTTATTTATTTATTTATTTATTCCTCAAACTCTCTGAAGAGTGAGACCCAGCTATTCCCACTTGGAAAAAATGGAGGGAGTAAGTCACTGTCTGTGGTCAGTATACAATATGGTATCAATGTGAGGAATCAGAGTGAAAGGATAGAATCTAGCCTGTCAACCAGATCATAGACAATGAGACCTCTGTGTGGGCAGGCCCTTCTTCTGAGGACTCTTGGAACTCCTGTTTTCCTCCTTGGAAACAGGAGACACTCTCTCTTTTGGCTCACTTCCTGCAAGACATCCCTGTGGAGAAGACACATGGTGAGAGGCTAATGGAGTCAGACTTCTGGAGCTGGAGAAGCCATGTGGAGACACCTGTCAGCGCTGAGATACTTACAGCACCACGATACTTATAGCACCACTAGATTCACAAGACTTCCTAACCACTGGCCTGTGATTTTTTTTGCATTTGGCATCATTACATGTGAGTCTGAAGAGGACCTTTAGATTGGCATTGGACATATGAGTTAATATCAGACTTATGGACTTGATCTGGACTGGGCTGGGATGTTTTCTTAATATTCCACTGCTCTTGTATATAAAGTTCTTTCTTAGACACATATGAGTGTCTCTCTAGATTTTTTTTCTACTTCATCCAGACTGAGACACTGTCTTTAGAAGATTTTCTACTCTGAGTTCTTGGCCACTCTAGTTTGAAGTAAGGGCTTGGGAAGTCCATTTCTCTTATCAGTAGTATGCTCTGTGACTGGCAAACCTTATTCAATCTCTCTGGGAGTTGGTGAGTCTCATTTGTGAAATGAAGATAGCAACATTTATCTATCTCTCAATAGTTCTTCTGTGAGAAGTAAAAGTTCACAATGACAAGAGGACTAAAAAGAATACAGCAAGGACATAGGTTTTACCACCTCAAATTTACAGCATTAAAAATTTGCCACTTTGATTATTTATTTAAAGATCATTTTTATTACATAAAAGTCTAAGTTCTCTACCTATGAGATTATTAGACAGTCCTTCACAGAAGGGCAATACAGAAGGGATGATAAATCCAGGGGGCATAATTGCACTGATGAAACACATAAATATCCTCTAATTCTTTAATATTTTCTCTCCTATTATGGTCTTAGTTTTACTTCATTCACCTTGTTATACCTGCTTATGTTCATTTGCATAGTTAAGACCTTTTGGTGTATGCAATCCTAGCTATATAAGCCCTTCATAAATAATAAGGGGAGTAATGATTCCCTGAGGGTATGAGAAGAGAGAAAAGGGGGTTTGTCAAGAAGGGGGAACTGATAGCAATAATAACTGTATAACTCCACTTAAGGGAATGGATAACAGAATTGTAAGTGAATGGATACATTGGATGGTATAAGATATGGCAACAATAAAAACAACAACAATAACGATAAAATAGTATATGGGTAGCTCCCATGACCCCCAGAGGACAGTGATACCCCTCCCCCAAAAAACAACAATAAAATAGTATATAATAATAAAGGTTCCTGGTGGTAGAGTGGAGGAGGGATGGAATAAAGGAGAACTGATATCAAAGAGTTCAAGAAGACAGAAAATGTTTTGAAATTGATGGTGGCAACAATTGTAACATTATGCTTGATCTAATTGAATTATGGATTATTATAATATCTGTAAGAGCTCCTAATAAAATAATTAAATGCAAAATCCCAAAGTTCTCTCTGACATTCACAATTCCTCCACTTTCTGTCTTTTCAATATACCCTTTATATTCTTTCCTATAAATATGAAATTAGAAGCAATAGATTGCATTGTTTTGTATGGGTAAAAATAAGTCCATTGTGTAAATAATAACACTTAGAGAAACACAGATCACATAGCCATACAAATGTCAGGGCATAGTGTCTTCTAAACCCCTAGTCTCAGAACCTAGTTATCAGTTTTTTCTTTATCTTCATTAAAAAAAAAAGCCTCATTCAGGTTTTATCTTAAAGTACTTAGCACAAGTTATTTGTTTCATCATTTTAATCTCTAATAGCATCCTGTTTTAATATCAGGAGATGTGTGCATCTGGATTGTTAGACCAGGTTAACTAAAGAAACAAATCTAGTGACATGTATACATGTGTAAGAAGGAGTTTTATATTAAGAAGCAATTATATATCAAGAAAACATGCCAACCCAGTCCAACTCAATCCCATGCGAGTCCATAAATCCCTTTTCAGACCTATGCAATCACAAGTAATGATGCAGAATTCAGGAGTATCATGGACCAGTGGGTGCAAAGTCATGTGACTTCAGTGTTAATGGAAACATGGCAGTCTCGAGGAGTAATCTGGTTGGGAAGCAGAAGAGTCAAGGGAGAGGGAGAGAGAGAGAGAGAGAGACTGTCCTCCTGAGAGCTATATATCTCAGTAGCACCTCCAAGGACTGTGATCTGATAGACTGAAGTCCACCCATACCTTCTTACAAGTGCCATGATGTCACACAAACACAAAAAACAAACCCCTAGGTATTATAAGGGTTATATACTTTCACTATTCCTATTCAGTCTAAATGCTGAAGAAATAATCTGAGAAACTGAATTATATGAAAACGAACTTGGAATTAGGATTGGGGAAAGGCTTATTAATAAGCCTTACTGTGCAGCTGACACAACTTTGCTTGCTGGAAGTGAGGAGGATTGGAAGCACTTGCTGATGACGATCAAGGACTACAGACTTCAGGATGAATTACAAATCAATGGAAAGGGACTAAATCCCCACAACCAAAATAATAGGTAACAACAGAATCATGATCAACAAACGACTGCCATTGCCAAAGATTTCATTTTGCTTGGAGCCACAATTAATTCTCACAGAAGCAGCAGTCAAGAAATTCAATGATATATTGCATTGGGCAAATCTGCTACACAAGACCTCTTTAAAGTATAAAGAGAAGGGGTGTCACTTTGAGAACGTTGAAGTGCTTCATCTAACTCATGGTGTTTTCATTCACCTCACCTGCATGTGAACGTTAAACAAAGAATAAGGAACATGGAAGAAGAGTCAAAGTGTGTGAATCATGGTGGTGGTTAAGAATGTTGCAAGTACCATAGGCTGCCAGAAGAACAAATACATATTTGAAGATGTTTAGTCAGAATGCTCCCTGGAAGTGAGATGATGAGACTTCATCTCATGTACATTGGACATATGATCAGAAGAGATTGGTCCCTGGAAGGGAACATCATGCTTGGTAGAGATCAGAGAATAAGAGGAAGGCCTTCAATGAGATGGATTGACCCAGTGGCTGCAACAATGAGTTTCAACATAACAACATTTGTGAGGATGGTGCAGGGCTGGGTGGTGTTTTCCAGTTGTACATTGGGTCCCTGAGGTGGAACTGACTCAACAGGACCTAAGAAAACCAACAAGTCATCTAAAGGTGGAAGTTCGGCAACCGTTTCGAGCCCTAGTGCTCTGCAGGTCAGAAGCGTTAGATCTATCCACTCCCTTTTTTCTCTCTCACTGCTGTCAACACTTCTCCCTTGTTGATCTTTGAAATTTCCATGACAAATATGTTTGAGTGAAATCTACAGAATATGCTAGTTTTCATTCGATAATGTCTGTGCATTTGGCTTCCTGACATCAGTTGGTTGCAAGTCCCACAAAGTAATAGCATTCTTCTACTTCCTCCTTCAGTACCTCCATGTCCACTCATTCTTCTTCCCTTTCCTTTCCTACACTCTGAGGTTTGTTTTTGGAATAAATGCTGCCTTTCTTGGATGATACAACTTTCTGGGATGATATGACCTCATAGGTTGGATTGTTCTGAAGAGTACTTTGCAGAATTCTTGATGATATTGTTTGCTTTACACAAGCACACTCCTTTTAGACAGTCTTTACTCCATGCTTGGAGCCAAGGGGCTATTTCACATCATGAATAACAAAGTCATCTTAATTGAAAGTCCCTTGGATTTTTGCTTATTATCTCCAGAAGCTGCTGTCAATGAAAGAAGAAAGTATGATTTTTTTTTGTCTGTGCTCCAAAAACACCTAATTTAAGTAAGAATAAAGTGCCAGAGTAGTCACATAAGTTGGTGTGTTAAGTGGGGTTGTCTAGAGAAACCAAACCAGAGACACTCATATATGTAGAAAGAAGAGATTTACATCAAGAAGTAATTATATATTGAAAGAACATCCCAACTAGGTCCAACTCAAGTCCCTAAGTCCAATGCTAGTACATAAATCCCTATTCAAATTCACGCAGCCACATGCAATGATGCAGAATGCTGGAAAATGACAGGATGATGAGTGCAAAGTAATGTGAATCCAATAGCCATGGTCACATCACAGGGCTCTGGCAGAAAACCATTCCGCCTGATATCAGGAAAGTGAGAGCAGAAAGAGAAGGGAAGGTTCCCCCGACCCTCTTTCTGAGAAGGCCATGCCCACAACAAAGCACCTTCGAGGTGTTACCTGATTGACAGATTGAATACTACCCCTACACTTTTATATCTCTTTAAGTCAATATGAAATTATGGTAATTACCACAGTTGGATTCTAAGCATTTTGAACAAATCTTCCTATTGAAATCCTATGCATATAAATTTTTCCATGAGAATAAAAGTCAGATGCTGAAGACGTGGTCAAAATTGGAGTATCTGACCATTATCAATCCCATTCTGTCCCTTGACTGATTGATGGCATGAAACAGCAGTAGATGGCCTTGATCTAAAGCTCTGGTGCTCAGAATTCTCCATGGGACTCAAAGAGGCTCAACTTGATGGGTTTTGCTTTCATTTGCTTTACATTTGGAGGCTCCCTGACTTCATTTTGAAGGGAATTACAATGATATCAATCTATATATCAATCTATCTACCTATCTATCTATATATTTGTTTTTGTTTTTGGGCATCACTGCCCTCCAGTGGTGAGAGTAGGAGGCCTAGCCTTGCATCTGGATTTGAACCTCCAACCCAGTGGACCGCAGTCCCACGCACAACCACTACGCCACCAGGGCTCAGCCCTGATATCAACATTTTTTAAATTCATGGTCTATCTTAGAATTATTAAGTTAGTAAAATAGAACTTTGATATTTTCTAGGATTATATGAATTCTGTAAATTAGTGTTTGCAAATCATGACTACACAGTTTATTTTCTTAGTTCCTTAATTTCTGAAAGGTGGGCATTGTAATTGGGACATATCAGCTTGGGATGAGAATGAGTAAGTCATGCTAAATACTGAGCGTAATAAAGCTTCATGGAGACGAAAGATGACTGACGAATTGCCCTTTCTCTCTGTAGCTGCATGGCTTTCTCTCAAATGCATACATGCAACTCTAGTCCATGGGATGGGAGAAACATATTATAGTAAACTATTGGATCTGGTTTGTTCGTAAACAAAACCATAAAAAAACACCTAGAAATGCAGAAGGCCCCTGAAGTCAGAGCTCTTGAAATTCTCCAATCACATTGGCTGGAAATCTGCTTCCCTTTTCCTCACTCTCTGCCACCAAGTCAGTGTGGACTCATGGTGACCCTATGGGACAGGGGAGACCGTCACTCTTTACAAGAGTAGAAAGCCCTACCTTCCTCCTGTGGAGCTGCTGATGGTTTTGAACTCCCAACCTTGGAACTCACAGCCCAGCGCCTAACCACAATGCCATCGAGGTTCCTGCTCGCCTCTCTAGGAGATGTCGATAAGGCTGTTCCAACACACTGCTCCCAGGAAGACCACATTTCCAAAGAACACTTTCCTGCAAAGAAATTATCTGTAAAGTCTAAACAACTCCAAGGATAATAAGGATTAATGGAGGAGTCAGTACAAGAAGATTTATGGTGCCCTATGCTGATTTGCTGGGGAAAAGATGTGGCTGTTTGCTTCCATAAATATTATAGACTTGGAAACCTTGGTGATGTAGTGGTTATGAACTAGGTCCACTGAACGTTTGAAAGTAAGAGCCACTCCTTAAGGGAAAGATGGGGCTTTCTACTCCCATGAAGTCTGACAGTCTTGACTACTCACAGGAGTAGTCCTACCCTCTCCTATAGGGTGTTATGAGTAGGTTTTGACTCAATGGCAGTGGGTTTTTTGAGTTTGAAAATGCTAATTTGTAGGGTTAGGGTTCTCTTTTGTCCTATATGTCATTTGGAGTAAGAATCAATTTGATGACAATGGGCTTGGTTTGGTTTCAGGGGCTGACGTAGGGGTGGAGTCTAGCCTATCACTCTGGAGATAGCTAATGAGGCCTCTGTGTGGGCATAGCTTTCACCTGAGGATTCTGGGAAGTCTCATGGTGTTTTCAATTGGAAAAAAAGAGACTTGATCCAGTCTCCAAGACAACTACTGACAAGATGAGATGACAGCATGCTGATTGATCCTGATTCTAGGAGAATGGAGAAGCCAGAGAGAGGCCACATGGGCTTGCTCTGATGGAGCCAAACCTCTGGGGTTGGAGAAGCCACATGGAGCCTCTTGCCAGGGCTGAGATGCTCAGGAGGCCACGTGGAGACCCATGCAAGTGCTGAGATGCTTCCACTGCCACCAGACACATAAGACTCTGCACCCACTTGCCTGTGATTGTCCTGGTGTCATCGCTGCTTCATAAGTTGGAAGGAGACTTTATAGACTGGTATTGGACATATGGGCTAATATCAGACTTATGACTTTGGACTGGACTGTGTTGGGATGCTTTCTCAATGTTCCATTCCTCTCATATATAAATCTTTCCCTTATATCCATATGCATGTCTATGGATTTGTTTCGCTAGTCTACCCAGACTAACACAGCTGGTTTTTTACTCTTCCCCAAGAAACTCAGAAAGCAAGAGTGATTTACATCTTTGAATGTTATTTACTCAACAAGACCCAAATTCTGGTGTTCCCAGTGGCAATTCAGAGACACAGATCAATGTTCTACTATGCCATAGCAAGAGAGCTCACAGTGGATCAGGGAGAGCCAGTGTGTTAGTCCAGGTAGACTAGAGAAACAAATCCAGAACACTCATATATGCATAAAAAGAACTTTATATCAAAGAGTACTTAGATTTCAAGAAAGCATCCCAACCCAGGCCAGATCAAATCCATAAGTCCAACATTAGCCCATAAGTCCATAAACTCCTCTTAAGACTCACACAGCAAATACAGTGATGCTGAATGCAGGAAGATCACAGGCTAGTGGGTGAAAACTCTTGTGGGTCCAATGGCAGTAGAACTATCTCAGTGCTGCCAAGAGTCTCGATGTGGCATCTCCAGCTCTCTGAGTGTGCCTCCTCTACAGAAAGGTGAAGGAGAGAAAGAGTGACTTTCTCAGGCTTGTCAACAGGAAGGCAAAGGCAGAGATAGATATGATAGATTGATAGATAGATGATAGATAGATAGATACATACATACATAGAAAATTCCTGTAATCCTCAAGAGAAGGCCACACCTACAAGGAGGCATCATCAGAATGCGACTTTATCAACAAGCTAGACTCCATCCCTTCATCTTAATACCCACAAGTTGACAGGAGATTATGGAACTATGGCTGTGAGAGATGCTTCATGGGCACGGGACTTAAATATTCTCTTTGGTAGCAAGGGATGCTGATGGAGATAGCACAATGTCAGGATGCCAGTACTAGTTGCCAGGTCACCGAGGTGATCCCACACACAGCAGGGTTGAATTGAATCACTGGACTCCATAGGGTTTTCTTGGATGATTTTGGGAAATCCACCACTAAGCTTTTTTTTCTTTGTCTGGAGGCTGCTGAAATCGACTCAGAATTACAGTGATATGCACACATCGAACAGGTATGAGTGCTGGTTGGGTATGAAATGCACTGGCCCAAAATGAAAGTTGGGTCTCCTGTGTGAGAGGTGACATCCTACCTCAGAATCACAGATGTCTTCCAAGTCTCCTGCATGGCAGACCGTCTCTACACAGCCACCTTGCTGATACCTACTTCTGGGGTCTTGTACAAATGCCGTAACTCTTGTGATTCCATTTTTTCCTTCTGTAGAATGGAATGCAATAACAGTCCTGCCATCACAGGATTGCAGTAAAGATGAAGAATTTTCATATTTGTAGAGCATTCACACTGTTTCTGAAGTCCAGCAAGTGTGGCTTCTGCGCGTGTTCCATACCAGAAGGAGGGATTGGAGAGAGCGTGACTTGACCCGAGTGAACCTGCTGAGTTGGAAACTCTCTGTGAAGCTCTGAGGGCTTGGATGCGAAAGGGCAGCTTTTTCTTTGAGCCTCCAGAACAGATGGGCTTGATTTCTACTCTTGCTAAGAATGTTAGACTATTTCTGGATGTACAGGACAGCCGCAGAGCAGTCTGGGAGTGCATGTTGCTTGCTCAGTGGTTTCTGCAAAGTCAGGTTTCCTCTGATGGAACAGAAAGCAGACTCCAATTCCGTGTCATATTCTGAAGAGTCGGGACTCTGTCCACCATGCTGGTCCTATGCAGTGTGAGTTAAGCACGCTGGTCTTTGAGGATAAGTGCATCTTTTGGGAAGAAGAATTAGTGCCTCCCAAATCTCAGGGTATTGCTGCCTATGTTACATTTTCTAATTAAGAGCTGTAAAAGAAGCCACAGTGGGTGTTTTGTTTCTGGTTTTGTTTTTCCTTTCTGAATCAAGGATTTAGAACGTCCTGCTCTCTTGCACTGAACATAATTTGGCATAAAGAGCATTAGACGAGTTACCTTGTCTACCTAAGCGGCTATCACCGGAGTGCTGATTTGAAATAGCACCTCACACGAACAGGAATATCAATCTGCCACATGTGTGCGAGCAACGTGGCTCAGAGGTAGAACAGCTTAAAGCCGAGTAATTGTCAGCTGAGACAACAAAGCCGTTCTCGGGTTTCTTGCTAGCACCAAATTACAGTCTCTCCAAACAGAGAAAATTAAATTAGACGGCTTATAAATTAAACCTCTTCCACTCACAAGATTACTCTGCCCCGAAGGAAGTGCTGCTTCGAGGCCATACGCAGCTTCAATGACATGACAGCTGGGTCTGCCAGAGAACTTATAAAGCCACTCCAGAAGGTCAGCATCTTCTCTCTCCCAGCTCCTGCCTTGGGCGGGAGATTGAAAGGGCTTCTGGGAGGTTGTTTGGAGTGAAGGTTGGTGACAGAGCTCGCGGGAGGCAGCTGTTTGACAGGTACATCACATTAGGATGTGTGCACCAGGTTGGCCTCCCTTCTTGGTAGAAACCACAGTTAGCCAAGCTCCAAGATGTCTTGCCCACATCTCATTCTGGGAAGTTCGGCATACTTTCATTGGAGATCTGTTGCTGGGCTGAAGGCTATGGCTGAAGCTGGTAAATGGTGCCTGCCTATGGCCGGTTTTAAATGGTTTAGGGCTTGTGAGACCCAGAACTTTTCCTGCAAGGACTCCTCTTTGCTGTGTGATAGCCACATAGATCATCTGCAAATTTCTGGACATAGCTGCTTCCCAATAAAACTTTGTTTATAGAAAGAGCTTGCTGCCTGGAGTTGACCCTCCTTATGTTGCTAATATCTGGGGTTGTCTTCGCTTCATGTGGTGGAGTGACATTTCTCAATATGGCTCTTCTACCCTGGTCTCTGTAGCTTCCACCAAATGATTGGGTGGGATGATGCAGACAGATTAGAAGGCATGCACCGCTCATAGAGGGGCATATTCAGTCTTCGTTATCCCTTCTCTGATACAAAAATGAACCATGTGTGAAGCAGGTGCAGCGGGGAAATCCCAGGAACTAGGGAAAGAACACCTTGCAGATTTTTGTTGGAAGTAGCAGAGGTTGAGACAGAAGTGGGGCATAGAGACTGTGGATCACTACAAGAGAACCCTCATAGAAGGGTTAGGGGAGGAGATGAGCCAGACAGGGTAAGGTGTAGCAACGGTGAAATAGGTAAATTTCCTCTAGTTCTTAAATGCTTACTCCCTCCCTCCCCCTAGCTATGATGACCCTAATTTTACAAATCTGACCAAAGGATGTACATGGGTACAGATAGGAACTGGAAACAGGGGGGGATCCAGGACAGATGATCCTTTTAGGACCAGTGGTGAGAGTTGTGATACTGGGAGGGTGGAGGGAAAGTGGGGTAGAACAAGGGAACCAATCTACATATAATCTCCTCCCTGAAGTACAAACAACAGGAAAGTGGGTAAAGGGAGACATCAGACAGTGTATGATATGACAAAATAATAATAATTTAAAATTATCAAGGGTTCATGAGGAAGGAGGAAAGGGGATGAAGGGGGAAAATGAGGAGCTAATATCAAGGATTTAAGTAGAAAGCAAATGTTTTGAGAATGATGATGGCAACAAATTTACAAATGTACTTTGTATACAATTGCTGGATGTATGGATTGTGATAAGAGTGGTATGAGTGCCCAGTGGAATGATTCAAAAGAAAGAAAGTCAGAGAAGGTCTGACATGGCCATGGCCATGGCCATGCCATTACTTCTCTTCTTAACAAGTCCCACTTTATATCTCACAAGGAATTTGTGCTGTAAGTCATGACCACTTAGCATTCTCATGGGAATTAACAAAATGAACATTGCTGCCTGATGCCTGAAAGCAAGATCCTTAAGGAAATAGGTGTTCTCCTAGAACTACCTCAAGCAAGGAAAAATGAAGACAAAGCTCTAGACTTTTCTCAATGGTCTCTTTGCTTCGTCTTTCCACCAACTAGACAGTAAACAGGGAAAGGCTCTAGGTTTTTTGAACCCTGAACTGATGCCTGGGATGAGATGTCTCATGGTCAAGAGATCACTGAAGTGAGAAAGTAACAAAGACCAACTATAATTACTTGATCAGCTTGTTTAGCACCAGCATTGGAAAGTACGTTAATTTGCAGATGTGGGAGACATGATCTTTTAAAGAATCAGAATGTAGGAAACCAAACCATGTCCTCTGCTTTCAGGTTGATTGCAGCTCATACCGAGAGGACAGAGGAGGACTGCCTCACAGAGTTTCCCAGGCTGTAAATCTTTGCAGAAACAGACTTCCTTATCTTTCTCTTTGTATTTCCTGGTGGGTTCGAATGTCAGCCAACCTTTCAAAGAACCGCTGAGCACATAGCTACCACACGACACCAACTGTAATCCAAATGTAGAGGTATTTTGCAATTAGGTTTTGACCTTGACTTCTTCTGTAATCATAGATGCCTTTTAATACCTCTGTTAATTTTTTTTACCTCTGTTACTTTACACAAAGAGATGTGTATTGATATCCTGGTTTATAGAAAAGGTACTGCTTTTCCTGTTATGTTGTAAAGCGTTAGAAAAACATGAACATATTTTAAAGAATAATTTGGAAGTGTAGTAATCTGCTTTAGTGTTTCTTGTTGAATATTCCATCAATCTAACAATTTAGAGATTTTCAAATTTCTCATTGAAATAGATACTTCATACTAATAAGATACTCACACCTAATAACTTCTCTAAAATAAATCAATACTGATCTCTGAGCAGATACTATGTGAGCCTGGAGAACATGATTGAACAGAACAACCTCCTTTCTTATGTGAAATTACTTGTCTTCTTGGAAACTTCAAATGCACAACTCTGTGAGCCAGCCATCACCAAATATTGGTTTATAGGTATATGGAGGGACTTCAAAAAGTTCATGAAAAAAAAACCCTCATTACTTTTCAATTTCATTTTCCCACAAATCTTTTGAAGCTCGCAGGTATGTATTTATCTTTAGATTAATATCCATATCTATCTATTGAAGTGGTCTACAGTCAGCAGCTTACAAACAGTGCTGAAGATGAAGTGTGAAGTGAGTACAATGGATAACAAGATAGTATTATATTAAGCAGTCTATTTAGCACCAATATAAGTGTCATTTGGGGGGGGGGGCATCACTACTCTTTGGTGGTGGGAGTAGGATGCCCAGCCTTGCTGCTGAATTTGAACCTCCAACCCAGTGGGCCGCAGCCCTGCGCACAACCACTATGCCACCAGGACTCAGCCCCTATAAGTGACATTTTTATAACATAATTTCCCCTTCATAGCCTACGTTTTAGAAAAAAGCCTATTTTGGTCTAAATTGCTCCTTGCTTCATAACTTGCATGATAGCAGTGAAAACAGCCATATGATGCTCCTTACAGTTCATCGAGGACGGCTTCCTTGTAAAAGCACACGGCAAATGTGTAAGTTGACTGGGTATAATAGAAAGTTGTGTCCTTAGAAGTGACTTGAAGGTACTAAACTAACACAATCAGATCTCTCTTTTGGGAGTTAAAAGTCATAAAAGCATTTGATGAAATAGGTTTAGATGTACAAAGAAAAGGCTTCACAGGAAGTAGAAGGAGAAGAGCAATTAGGAATAGGTAACTATTCCAGGAATAATCAAGGAAGAGGAAACTCTAGAGGGATTTGATCAGTGTTTTAAATTGTTGAATACAAAACTAATGATCTGCAATGTAAACCTCCTCCTAACTTATAACAAAAATTGATATAAATGAGGGTGGGGGGTGGGAAAGGAGGTGGTGTTGACCAATCCAGGGACAAGGAAACAACAAGTGATCCAAAATCAGTGGCAGGGAGGGTGTGAGTAACCTGGTAGTGATTGATCAAGGACAATGTAACCGAGAGAAATTACTAAAACCCAAATGAAGGCTGAACATGATAATGGAAGAAGGAGGAAAAAAAGGGAAATAGAGGAAAGAGCAAGGAGGCAAAGGGCATTTATAGAGGCCCAAATGTAGGCATGTACATATGTAAATATGTATATATATGATGGGAAAATATATCTATGTGTATATATGTGTAGGTGTAGTATTAAGGTAGGAGATGTACATTGGGCCTCCACTGAAGTGCTCCCTCAATGCAAGAACACTTTGTTTTATTAAATTAGCATTCCATGATGATCACCTTCCTGACGCAATCTCTGAAGACAAATGTGTGTGTAAGTAAATGTAATGAAGGAAGCTGATGGTGTCCAGCTATCAAAAGATATAGTGTTTGAGGTCTTAAAGGCTTGAAGGTAAACAAGCAGACATCTAGTTCAGAAGCAACAAATACCACATGGAAAAAATACACCAGCCTGTGTAACCAAGCTGTGTAACCACCAGCCTGTGTAACCCAGATGTCCAAGGGATCAACTATCAAGCATCAAAGAACCCAAAATTGTATCATTGTAAATGAGGGGAAGTGCAGATCGGGAGTTGAAAGCTCATCTGTAGGTAATGGGACATCCCCTTACAGAAGGGTCACAGGGAGGAGATGAGCCAGTTAGAGTGCAGTGTAGCAATGATGAAGCATATAACTTTCCTCTAGTTCTTAAAGGCTCCCCCCCTACCACCACTATCATGATCCCAATTCTACCTTTCAAATCTGCCTAGACCAGATAATGTACACTGGTGCAGATAGGAACTGGAAATACAGAGAATCTAGGACAGATAATCTCTTTAGGATCAGTAGTGATACAAGAGGGTGGAAGGAAGATGGGGTAGGAAGGGGGAATCTATTATAAGGATCTACATATAACCTCCTCCCTGGGGTAAGACAATAGGGAAGTCGGTAAAGGAAGACATCAGACAGTGTAAAATATGATAAAATAATAAGCTATACATTATCAAAGGTTCGGGAGGGAGGGGGTTTCAGGGATGGAGGGGAAGAAATGAGGAGATTTTAGTAAGGCTTAGTAGAAAGCAAATATTTTGAATTATGAGGGCAACAAATCTCCAAATGTGCTTGACATACAATGGATGGATGTATGGATTGTGATAAAAGTTGTATGAGTCCCCAATGAAATTTTTTTAAAAATTGATATATATGCATACACTGTACATACCGTTTAGACTTGTGTATAGCTGAGTTTTTCAGCACATTTTTAGTGCCATTTTGGTGGTAATATTAAGTCCCTTGGCTGATATTTGAGTTGGTTTACACTTGAGTATATATGGTGTGTGTATGTGTAACCCCAAATGTAGTTTAGAATGATTAACAAATTTATCTGCTTTGAGCATTGTGCTCTTTTAAGATTTGTTTATATGGGATCAAAGTAACAACATTAACTCAGGGGATTAAATGGAAATTTAGGGGGCAGTGAATTTATTTTAATAGAGATGGAGGGTGAGAGTGGTTATTTGATGTAATCAGCACCACTGAATTAAACATGCAGGAATTGTTTAATTGATACTCTGCTCTCTGTGTGTCCTGTGTGTGTGTGTGTGTGTGTGTGTGTGTGTGGTCTGTTTATCACAGCAACAGAAATAAAATGAAATAAGCCAAGAAAAAACAAAAACAAAGATAAGGCCTCAATTCGCTGCTCTATTTGACCAAGCTGAACCTCGATCTTAAAAGACCTTGGACATGAAATGATTATAACTCTAAAAACAAAAAGTTTCCTTTTTTCATATTATATCCTTATCGTTGTTATTAAACAGATTCTGACTCAGGGAGCCTGCATGTCTCAGCGTAGAATTGCGCCCCATGGGATTTGTTCAGCAGTTGCTCACCAGGCCTTTCTTCAGGTCTCAAACCTCCCTCCACCAGTTAAAGCATCTGAGCATGTTAACTATGTGTGCCACTGAGGGGCACTGAAATAAATTCTCAATATCAAAAGTAATCCTCAATGCTTCTCCCTTGAAACCATGCACCACTTACTATGTAAGTATGTTCAATATAATATCATTCTTTCTATGCATAAAGTGCTATATGACATCGATGCTGCAAAATATTGTGTGGTTCCCTTTATGGAGTGGAATTTCTCATCAGTTTTATTCCCTTCTTGTTGCATATCTGTATTGTCTAATTTTCTGGAATGGGTATATATTATTTCTGCACTAGATAAAACAATAAAAGGTTATTTCAAAAGTTAAATTGAATTTAAGGACAAACTAATTTCAAAAGCAGACAACAATGCTCTCTAAGTAACTTGGTCCGATATGCATGGAGCTTTAAAATGGTTCGAATTCTTTGACCCAGTAATTTGACTTCTGGGAATCTTCTTTAAGGAAAGTATGCACGAGACTGAGAAAGCTTTATGTACAACATTGTTCATCAAAGCATTATTTATAATAATTCAGAATTGGCGGCAAGTCAAAGATTCAGTATTGGAAAAACCATTTAAGAGGACATTATGGAGTTTTGAAAGATTATGCTATATCAAGGTTTAAACTAAAATGGAATGTTGCTTGTGAAAACTCAGTGGCAAGTCATATTTTTAATAAAAATTGAGTAATCGATATTTAAATCATAAAAATGCAATAAACTCTCAGTAACAAGCACTTCTTTCTCACACACACACACACACACACACAAACTCACCATAATGACATCTGACTATACATGTTTTCTTCCCCTGTGGTGATATTAGAGACAACTCATGCAATCCATGACCAGTTGTCTGTACGAACATGGAGTTTCCTGACAAACTGCCCATCCTTGAAGTGTCCCGTTCAGCCCAGTTCAGTAAGTTTCAGATGGCTGACTTTGTAATGAGCAGCCCACAGCATAACCCACTACAGAGATGAAGACTTAAGTGAACACAAACCATCAAAAGCCTATTTCCTAAATCTGAGCATTAAATGGAAACCTAAAGTCTTACTCATATTCTCTAAGTTAATTATAAATCAGTTGTAATCAAGGGTGTTTGGGGGGAGGGAAACATTAAAAATGAAACAAATATGTCTGGGGGGAGTTTTGAGAAATGAAAACATCTGGAGGCATTTGTTTGCTTCTGCCCATTTTGGGGGGAGCCTTTTCAGAAGATGCTCTTTTCGAGGGGCCAGCATTATGGAAGAAGCACCGGTGGCACAATATGTCCAGCATTGGACAGCTAACCAATCCCAGGGGTTCTAACGCATCATCTCCTCAGCAGCAGAAAGCTGAGGCCATCTGCTTCCATAAAGATGTACATTCTTAAAACTCGATGGAGCAGTTCTACTCTGCCCCTATTCTGTAGGACTGCTGGGAACTGGAATGGGCCCCACCACTGTGGCTTCACTCATCTTGGTATCATTATGGGATAGTGATCATTTGGAAAGAGCTCTTCTCAGCCTGGATCATCTCATGAAAATGCACCACCTTCTGCTGTCAGCATAGTGAGGAGGGCTACGTGGCCCCTTCTGGAAAAGGGTGGCTGTTTAGCTAGCTGCTGCATTGATTTGACTTGAGGAAACACCACATCTCCTGCAACTTATCCCTGAGTGTGCACTCACCACGTCATCTTTCATCGGAAGTCTTAAGTTCCAAAGTGACCCTTCTCTGCCAGTCCACTGTCAATGACTCCAAACATTGCTCAGCCCATGCCATGCTTTGGGCTGAGGGTCATTTTCTCAATCAAACAAATAAACAACCAAAACCCCATTTCCATTGAGTTGTTTGCAACTCACCGTGACCTGAAGGCACTGAGCAGAACTTCCCCATACAATTTCAAAGACAATGAATCTTTCTGGAAGTAGCCCATATGTTTCTACCATGAAGCTGCTGGTGGGTATGAACCAGATCTGATACGCCAACTGGCTAACAGCTAAATACTTACTTCCACCACTGTGCCACCAGGGCGCCGGTATTGTCTTGATAGGAGGCATTAGGTAGGATTCAATCCTGGCAGCGACTGTATCCTGAGAAGGAATCCATCGACAGCGAGAGTGAGCTCCATAGCACAAGGCCCTTCTTCAGACTTGAATATTCAAGGTTTAATGAGTATCAGAAGTCCGTGGGTGTCCATAAGAGTTAAGCACTTGTCTAATCGGTTGGTCATTTGAAACAATCCAAAGGCACCTTAGAAGGCAGGCTTGGAGAACTGCTTTCAAGTCTCCTTGAAAGCCCAAGGAATCATCCTAGTCTGCCCATGTAGGGTTGCCGTGATTTGCAATTTATTTGGCTGCCACTCAGAGTAGCAACTAAAGGGCGTCATCCGTCTGTGAGTGGTACCCATGAGGAACATGCTTGTCTGGTCACTGAAAGCTGGAGGTATGATTCCACCCAGACTCACCTCAAGCGAAAGGATGGAAAAAGGAGCCACTAAAAACCCTATCACACACAGTTGTGCTCTGATGAGTCAGGTCACCATGGCAGCAAGTAGTAAGTACTGAATATACTTGTGCATAAGCCAAGTTTTTTCAGCACGTTTTTATATGCAGCTTTTGTGGTAGAATTAGGTGCCTTGGATGATTTTCAGGTCGACTTCTACTCAAGTATATATGGTAAGTAAATAGTGTCAACTATGGAGCCTGGAGAAAGCATTATTTTCCCTACCTGAATTCTGAACCAATTCAGAGACTGCTTATATGCAGTGGATGTGAAGGAGTAATTGGCTTTGCAATATTCAACCAACGTACGGACTCACCTGTCCAGCACAAGCTGGGTGAGAGCTGCCCAGTCTTCCCAATGGGCCCAAATGTCAAACCGTGTAGGAAAAGTAGAGCAGAAGCCTATGGACAACTCCTTGCCCAAAAGACAGAGAACGAGTCAAGGCTGGTTCTCAGTCAGATCTCCCCATTCAGACCAATCACGTCTATCCTGTGTTGGAGAGGAAGTTAGGAGCAGAGATAGAGAGAAGTGTTAAGTTAGTGGAGCTGTGTCTAGTAGAATGGAAATGCAAAAGGTGAGAGATCCCTTTGCCTTCAAGTATCCTGTGCCAGGGTTCTCCAAGATCAGCAATACTGTCAGTTTGGACTATATCTTCTCTTTTGAAGGGCTGTCCTGTGTGTTGCTATATGATGTTTAGCAATGTCCTTGACCTCTATCCACTAGATGCCAGTAGCATCCCCACAGTTATTTCCAGAAGTTACCAAATGTCTCCTGGTGGGTAAATCTACCTTGTGGTTGAGAACTATTGACCTTTCTTGACAACACTTCCATATGCTATAAATTGTTACGATGTGGCAGGCCCAGTGAAAAGGGGGAAAGAACCTCCAGACCTGGTCTTAAATGACTTGTGTGGGAGGTCCGCTAGGGATTGATTAAGACTAATGTAACAGTGAGAAAATATTGAAACCCAAATGGAGGTTGAGTGTGATGGTGGGATGGTTGAGCGTGAGGAGGTACAGGGAAATAGAGTAAAGAACTGGGGAGTCAGGGGCATTTATAGAGGTTAAATACAGACATGTACATAGGTGCATATAGTCATATATGACAATGTGTACACTGACATATTGGACAGTATGATATGAAGAAGTAATAACAATTTGTAAATTATTAGGGGTTCATGGGGGAGGAGAAGAGGAAGGAGAAATATGGGAAGCTGGAAATAAAAAAAGAACTAGAGGAAAGGGAGAAAGAGGAGCTTATGCTGGGGGCTCAAGTAGAAAATGTTTAGAAATGAATGTGGCAACATGTGTACAAGTGTGCTTAATACAAATGATGTATTGAATGTTATAAGAGCTGCAAGAGTCTCCCAAAAAATCTATATTTAAAAAAAGGAGGGGGAAGGAGGAGCTTATACCAAAAGCTCAAGTAGAAAACATTTGGAGATGAATATGGCAACATGTATACAAATATGCTTGATAAAAAATGATGTATTGAATGTTATAAGAGCTGTAACAGCCCCCAATAAAATTGTTGAAAAAAATGACTCGTGTCATATGGATTCCTAGAGATGTATTCAAGGAGACATTTGTGATACACATGAACATGAAGTCATTCCCCAGTATTGTCCTTGGATTAGAAAATCCTAGTTTAACCATGTGGACTTTGATCTGTGCCTCCTTTCATGATGAACTGCCTCTTGGGAAGAATACATGTCTCTATAGGTCACTGGAGTTCTGCTTTGAGAATAACTACTGCACCCAGTCCTGGCATTCTGAACATATGACTGCAGTCCATGAAATTTGTTTTCTTCCTGAGTAATAGGGCTCTTCCACCCTGGGTCTCCATGGCATTTGTGAGATCAAAACCATTTATTTCATGACAAATATTAAAGTCTGAACAACTTAATCCTGACAGAAGGCAGAATCCCGAGGGAAAAATGCAGAGACTTGAAACAAAAATAACTTAATAATGTCCTTACCCCACTACCTCTGAGTTTTATATAGGAAATATGGTGAGGCTTTCACAGATGTGACGGTTATGCTTAGGATATGGTGTCAAATAGTTATTTTTAAAGAATAACTTTTCATTCCCATTATCTAAATTTCGTGGTAGATAGTGGTGGTCTCCATGTAATGATTACACAGGGAAACCCTTTCTATGAGATCTTTCAGATATCTGGAGGAGAGATGACAGAGTCATTCATTGGGGACTGAGTTATTTTAGAAGAACAGAAAGGATAATGATATATTTTGGAATAATGGCTCTCACATTTTCTAGGACACAGAACATTTTCCTGAGTGCTTTCTATGTATATTCCTATATGCTAAAACATAGACCTGACTATCCCCAGATTAAAATAAGGCTAATGCTCTAATTTTTTACCAGGACACGGGAAGGGGTGAAGAGAAGAAGAAATCAATAGGATTTGGATAGCAGCATGCTGGACCTAGAGATACTTTATACTGTGAGGTGATTTTTTAAAAAGTTTTACTGGGAATTAGGTGAAGGGTTACAGAGTTTTACATGGAATTTACATCCAACAATTCATACACATTTTGTTTCATCTCTTTTCATTATAATCCTCTCAACGCAACATCACACCCCACTTTTTCTGACCTGTTTCCAGGTCTCTTTCCTTCCTAACCCTCTGGATCTTTGTCCTGGGGGGGGGGGGAATGTTGCCCTTTTGATCTGGTTGATTATCCTAAGGGATACCCACTTCAATAATGTCATTGTTATCCATACAGACCTGTCTTTTCTTTGGCTGAAAAATTGGGCCATGAGCCTGAGCTGTGAAGAATGAAAGCCCTTAGGGTTCCACCAGTCTTTGTTCAACAAGTGTGCCTGCTCTCTTTTATAAATTTACGTTTTGTTCCACATGTTTGGTGAGATGATCATTTATGTCCTCTCCCTGTTATAATATGAAAGTCTCAGAAATGAGATTCACCCTCAGATAGAGAGGGCATTTTGCAGTCAAGGGTTTGAGGAGGACAGACTTTGAGCACTCAAAGGTCTAAAACTCTGTGTCTGTGACATCACGAATATAATTAAATAACTGCCGCACATAGCTTCCTTTACATGTGAAAAACCCATCGTGCCACTCTGAAAAGTAAGGGGCACACAGGTCACCCAAGTGAGGTTCTTTCCAGCTGGTTCATAGACACAGAGGCTGAGCAGTGACGGGGGCGACAGAAGAAGAAAGTATGCTTTCAGATTTGTGGTGCTGGAAAAGAACATTGACTGTCCCATGGGCTTCCAGGAGAACGAACCCATCTTGTGGTTGTTGGAAATTGTCGAGTCAGTCTGACTCCCACACAGCAGAACGAAACACCACCCAGGCCAGCACCATCTCACAGTCGTTCTCGTGTTTGATCCCACGGTTGCAGCCACTATGACAATCCACCTTGTGGCAGGTGTTCTTCTTTTACCACGCATCATGTCCTTCTCCAGGGACTGGAGTCAGAGTAGATTAAAAACTCAGACTCCTCCCTTACTTTGGGCCTGTCATCAGAAAAGGGTAAGCACTAGCCTCGTGTGTCATAGTCGATAAAGCAGAGTGTCAGGGACCATGAGGAAAAGCCTCAGTGCGATGGATTAGCACAATAGCAACAACAATGGACGCAAACAGACCAGTCATCATGAAGATGGGTGAGGCTGGGCACGGTTTCATTTTGTTCCGTCTAAGGATGCCGTGAGTTTGAGCCAATTCAACAGCAGCTAACAATAGTGATGATGCTGCACCATGTTCAATTTCCAGGCACTGGGGCTACAACATAAGGAACGACTAATTGAGATAAGAAAATAAGCACACACACTTTCTCATTAATAGAAAACCCTTAACAGACTATTTTAAACTTAAGAGTTGAGCATCTACAATAAGGTAGAACAACTAAAGGGAACTATGAGTAGCTGAGTCTGGACCTTAAGGGTCCAGGATGAGATTTCCCTCTAGCTCCATTACTGACTATCCACACTATCCAGTGATACCCCAAATCCCCTGACACGTTGGATCATTGCTGGGCCCCAGTCATTAAAGCCAGAGTCACTGTGATTGTGCCTGGTTAAATTAGGCATATGCTAGGATGGGTGCAGAAATTCCGAAGCAATTGTCTTGTAGAACAATTAACCGAAGGCAATGGAACTCAAGGTGGACAAAGGGATGCTTTCGAGAACCCCGGGATTAAACTTGGAGACTCCAATGTAGCTGGGAAATGATAGAGTTGAGTGTCTCAAGGTCACTTGCAACAGAGAAAGGGAGCCTTATTTCAAAGAAATTACCTTGCCTGCCAAAATAAAATCGAGACATACACCCAGCACAAAGAAGGAACAGCTGCTACAGAGGCTGCCCGACAAATCATCAGTGGAAAAGAGAATGAAGAGCACGAGGACATTTCTCCCATCATTGGGCAAGAAGAGCCTCTGTGCTAACGCATCGGATGAAAAGTAGGCTGGCTTCAAATGGCCATTTAAGCCCAATGGGGCCGTTTGCAAGACTCGGAAACACGTGAGTCTAATATGATTTTCTCTACTGTGCTTGGATCAATAGCTCTATTACACATGCTGCAGCTGGATCATAAAAGGCTAAAGCTTGTTTGGAACTGTTTTGGGCCACATGGGCTACACAGCCTGAGGGTACACTCAGGAAAACCATAGATGAACGATCCCCCTGCCCTTTTTTTTCCTGCAGGAGGTGAAGATATGGAGATATCGCACGTTCAAGATTTTCTCTTAAGTTTTCTTCTAGCACTCTTAGTTAATGGCATCATAGTAAGTCTATGATTCGTTGTATGGGTTGCAAGGTAAAGATCCATGTGTTTATGCATGTATCCATGTGTTCCAGATCATTGACTAAAAAACAAAGAACATTATTTCTCAACTAAATAGTCCTTTTAATTTTGTTGGAATTGAATTGAGTCATAAATGTGTGGATCCACTTTTGGACTCTACTTTGGACTCTGTATCTGTTCCCTTGTCTCCACATTTATCCTTTTGACAGTATCAGATTGTCTTGGTTACTGTGGCTTTGGAGTAAGTCTTAAAATCAGGCAATATGAGGTCTCTAAATTTTTTGTTTCCAAATTTTGGGGCCTCTTTAATTCCTCTCCTTTCACATTTGATAATCACCTTATTAATTTACACACACACACACACACACACACACCCCACAACCCTGAGATTTTTATTGCAATGATGTTGAACTTATGCATCCATGTGTGTGGAGAGATGAAAGAGCGGGGTGGATGCATTCTCACAACCTATTGGATGATGGAAATGTGATAGTTAATTTGAAAATGGAAATGTGATATCTTATATAAATTTATATCATTTAGAATTTATATTTTCCCTTGAGACTACATGCAATAAACATATTTTATTCTCTTGTTACCTTAATGGAAGACAATATTTGAGAAGAAGAATAATGCTCTCAACAAGGGTTTTCAAAAAGTGCAAAAATGGCATTAATATGGGGGAAGGTTCAAACGCATAATATTGAAGTGCAAATTAGGAATATGAGGGTTCTTTTAGGAAAATGTCTTGCACTTTCTTTTTTTGTTGTTTTTTAAAAGATATCTTGAAAGAAAGAAAAGGAACCAAACTCATTGCCATCAAGTGGGTTCCAACTCATAGCCGCCCTATTGGACAAGGTAGACGTGTCCCTGTGGTGTTCCAAGATTGAAACGCCTCCTCTTGCTCTTGAGGAGAGGTTGGTCGTTAAACATTGTGGACCCTGTGATTAGCAGCCTGACTCATAACCAGTATGTTACCAAGTCTCCCTTTTGATATCTTCCCAGCACATAATTCAGCTGTAAATGTTGATAGGGGCCCGAGATGATAGTAGCTACACACTGTACTGCTACACATTAGTAAGGTTAGTGTTTCCAATCACCAGGAATGCCTTAGGGGAAAAAGGAGACTTTCTGCTCTGATAAAGAGATCCAGTGTCAGAAACCTACATGGGCAATTCTACTCAGTCCTACAGATTCACTATGAGTTGGAATCCACTATTGGCAGTGATTGAATGATATATGTATATATTTTCTTCTCTACTCTATGTGTCATTTTACCTTTTGCTTAAAAATTAGAATTTCCCTCCAAACATCATTATCACTCAGAATGTTAGCTGTCTTTCTAGACTAAGAAGTCCTTTAAAAAGCACAATTCTCCCCACTGTAGAATGTGCCAGCCTCTTTTGCCAAGTTGCTTGTGTTGCCTTAAAACAAACTCAACAGCAGCTCAAGGGCTAAAACAGAGGAGAGAGGGCATTAGCTGTAGACATAATGATATGGGGAGTCTAAACCTCAAATCAGACTTACTGATCGAGTTCTAAGTGCCTCATCACTAGCTCTCGTGTTTGATGCATACATTTGAATAATAGTTTTATTAACTGTTCTTCTTTGTAAGTGCATAGATATTATGCTGTCATAGACAGCATTGTCCTTCAAGATAGATCTTAAAGTATCTTTGTTCATGATGAATGTCACACCTTATCTCTTGAATTGGTTATTCTTGACACAGTAAGTAAATTGAAGCATTATCTGATTCAAAATAGCCAATGCCAGTCAATTCCAGCTCACTATTGCCTATGATTACCAATCTTTTTATACGTCATTTCATTTTTAATGATTTCTGATTTTGCAGATTCATACATTGTACATCTGTGTTAGTTCATGTAGACTAGAGAAACAAATTCATAGACACTCATAAGTGTATAGGAAAGAGCTTTATATCCCAGCCCAGTCCAGATAAAGTCCATAAAGCTGATATTAGCTCATATGTCCAATACTAGTTGGTAAATTTCTCTTTATAGTCATGCAGCATATACCACGATGCAAAATGCAGGAAGATTACAGGCCAGTGAGCAGAAAGTCTTGTGGATTCAGTGGCAGGGAAAGCACCTCACACTGGTGTGCGTCTCCATGTGGCTCCTCCAGATCCAGGATTCTAGCTCCATCAGCAAGCATAGCTCCATGTATCTTCCTGTCAACAGGAAGACAAAGCAGCATGAGTGTCTCTGGCCTCTAGTGAGCTATTTATCTTCGTCACACCTCCAAATGAGGTCAGCAAGCTGGGACCTGATTGGCTAAACTCCATCCTTCTCAAGTTGACAGGAGAGTATGTAACCACCACAATGTCCCAAGGTCTGATTCTTGATAGATCTTTGTAGCTGTTTCTTCCCATTCTCGGTCATGCCCCACCAGCAAAGGAAGGTCCTGAAAACTTCACTCCAACCATATCATTAAGACCAACTGGATATTGATATGGCAACTCTTCCTCAGTCATATTTCAAGTGTTTTTCAAATAGAGGGGCTCATCTTCTGGCTCTGGATCTGATAACAGTTCTCTTTTTTTCCTAAGGTTTTCAGTGGGCTGAGCCCACAGATGGGAGCAACCTGTTTCTTCTTCATAGTGTGCTTTGAGTCTGGGACCTCAGCTGAGACCTGTGCTCCATGGGTGACTGCTGGTGTTTGAAATACCACTGACAGAGCTTCCAGCTTCACAGCCACATGCAAATTATCACAGCCGGATGAACTGACAGACTTTGAGGTAACTAAATTTCTATTTCCCTTTGAGAATAGGCCCTCTTGTAAAATCTTGGGTGTGGACAGATGTAATCCCTCATTTTGATGTCCATTCCCCTTGTTTTGTCCATGCTCCTCTTAACACGATCTCATAGGGGGTTCTTGCCTCCTCTTTCCCTGAAGGCCACAGTTGACCAGAAACTCTTCGCGGCATGGAGAATTTTTGGTAACTCTTGATTGGTCTTCAATCAATCACTTTAAAAAAATCCATTTCATTTAAGTCATTCCTGGAATTTTTTCAATTACTTAATCATGTTGTACAACCTTTTGCTTCCCTCGCATATTATAAGGACACAGGGGTTAAAGGGGAAGAAACAAATTCAGTTGCTAAAGAAAATATGTCTCTTAGGTGATGGGTTAAGTTTAAGACCATCACTGATTTTTTATGTTCTTCCCTTCTGACACCTCAGTCATAAATTATTTGTCTTCTCAAGTTATTGGAATTTCATATAGTCAGTAATAAAAGACTTCATTAGGGGGAAGAAGAAAAAACCTCTTACCAACAGGAAACAAGGTTTTTGTTTGAAAAGCATGGGAAATATAGCCCCTTATGAAAGCCAGCCAGAGAGAGCAATATGTTGGAAAGGTCACTGAATTTAAACCCATGAGGCTGTGGTTCAAATTTTAGCTCTGTAAATAATAAGTATTTAGTACCTAGTGAGTCATGGAATTTATCTGGGCCTCAGTTGTGCCAGTTACCAAATGGAGATCACAATAACTTCACAGGGTTATAATCATAAGCTAATGTATGAAAAAAAATGTTGATAAACTCTACAGGAATTCTCTATAGCTAAAATCTAACAGTTTAACTATTAAACTCTAGGTCAGCTCTATTTACCCAGAAA
The DNA here is from genome assembly GCA_004026705.1 of Nesogale talazaci. NCBI lineage: Eukaryota > Metazoa > Chordata > Mammalia > Afrosoricida > Tenrecidae > Nesogale > Nesogale talazaci. Next base: position 67,237 of record PVJH01008294.1, read on the forward strand.
TCCTCTTTAGACTATGTTGGTTCAAGGCCTGAATTTGTGATACTGAGCCTCCTGAAACTGCTTGAATGAGCCTTTAAACGTTATCAACACTCCCCAGCCGCCGCCCCTTGTGAGACTGACTGGCCATTTTGAAGAGTTCTGTCTGTCGGAAGAGTGACATTAACTCCTCAGCCAGCACCTCTTAGCTCCCAGTCCAGCCCAAGACAGCTTTGAACTTTAAAGAACAACACTCAGTCTGATTTTCCTCTCATCTTCAGACTGAAAATTGGCAACTTCAAGAGTATGGCTGTTATTTATCTGGCAGAGAGCAGAAAGGATCATACACATTAATGTATTTTCATCAATTTTTGAAAAAGACCCCTCCATCCACACACATCATTTCCCTAAGCCCCCACAGATACCAAACATGCCATTAAAGAATAAGGTTTTTCTTTTTGCTGACAAACAGAATCAGATGCTAATCAATAGGAATTCAGTTGGCAGAGATGTCTTACTCATCAGTGAAATTACATCTGGATCTTGTTGGCTTGATGATAGCAGAACCTTCTGATTGAAATCAAAACTGGAACAAAAGAATATCTTTTCTCACTCCTCATAAGAAAATATAAATAACCAATTCACTCAAACAAACAAATCAACAAACCAACAAACAACCTTAGTTGTTAGGAAGGCGGGGCATTTCAACCAGCTTTATCATTTCCTATTTGACATGGGCAAATGAGAATGTCACTGTTAGATCTGATGATTGATCATTTAGATGCTTTTCCTAGGTGATTTCTTTGAACAAGAGCGGAGCCTCAAAGAGGTCTGTCTTGCTGTTTTTGTGACCACCTTAACAAGCCTGTGTCCGTCAAAAGTGACCCTTTCAATCATACTCAATGAGGTTGCTACCCTGGCTTTTAGCTATTGTTTACTCTTTAAAGGATCACATAAAACATTAGCATTTCCTGACAAAGAGACTCCACAGATGGTCTTAGTTAGGTAGAACCCCTTAGAGTCTTATCCGTCTGTTAGGGAATGAATTGTGCACCCCTCCCCTAAATACTTGTTGTAAATCTTAACATGTCTGCGTTATGTTAGTGAAACAGGATTACGGTAGGGTATGTCTTGAGTCCATCTTTTTTAGTCATTCAATAAGCAAGAGGCAGAAACAAAGAGAGAAAGTCCCATACGGAGCCACAGGAAGAATGCCCAGGAGTAGAAGTTCAGAAGACACAAACACCTTCCTCGTAACACACAAGAGAACGTCTTTCCCTAGAGCTGACAGCCTGAATTTGGATACCCTGTCTCCCAGCATGCTGGGAAGAGAAATTTGTTTGCTAAAGCCACAGGGTATGGAATTTCTGCTACCAAAGCTCTAGATAACTAAGAGACCATCCATCAGTAACTGTCTTCAACCAAGCTGAGGCTGACACTTTTGTTATGCGCCAGCTCGTAGCGCGTCAAAAGGAAGTTGGATACCACTTCACCTCCTTAGAGTGAGGAAAAAGCACCCACCACTTTACATGCATAACTTCGATATTGCTTGCCTTATTATAGAGTGCTCTGAATTGCTTAAGCTTCTAAAATAAAATATTGCATGCTGTGAGCATTTTTCCTTCCTTCTCTTTCTTTCTATTTTTTTTTTTTAGCTCTATGGTCTTCAAATGTTTTTCACATATAGATCACTTTTATCTTAACTTCCTAGGAATCCTGAGAAATTGGAAAGCCATTAGAGTGAAATTTGGGTATTGCAAATAAAAGTAGTGACCTTGTATAATCCGATCAATTGACAAATGATAGACATGGGAGGCAAAGCCGGATTTCTTCATACCAAATACAGAATTTCCTTTTGTTTTTCTGCTTTCTCTTCAGTGTCTCTAGCTATTCAATACCTGTCTCATTTAGGGGTTTGGTGTCTGTTGGTCAACCCAAACCTTATGAATGCCTTCAACACAACCAGTGCTAAGTTGAAGCATGCCAAAGCACATGCTAACACCCGTTTTGAAATGCTGGAAGAACTACTAAAAATACCAATGAGAATAAGCACTTTCTAGCTTAATCCTTCACATAAATAGATGCTACTGCTGACAGTGTTTCTTTCAGAGCTGGACTTCCCACTGTCAGCAAGAAGCATGCTGAGATATTTACAGGGATCTTGTTTGACATCACACCATCTACATCCTCCCTCACTCTCTCAGCATTCCCCAAACAAAGTGGGATAAAAGGCTGGTGTCATGAAGAGGCGACCTTCAAAGCCCCAGGAAGGGCCCCACGAACATGACATTTTCTCCTGCTATCAGTTCTTTGGATCCTTGCCCTGACAGCCAGATTGATGGCTGCACATTTGCTTACATAGTGTGACTCTTTTCCTGCCATTTGACAGTGACCAACCCATTTCTTACAGTCACGGCTGGAGTCTCACATCAAAACCGAGCTTCTCCTCGACCTCACCATGGACACATTCAACGTTCATGAACTTCTTGCCGAGCATCAAACAGGATAAAATCTGTTGCTCACTTCAATGCTCTGTAAACTTAGATTCAGCCTGGTACCACCAAGTAGGGGAGCAGGGGGTATATAGTCATACATACAAGAACCTAAATTATAAACATAGATAAAACTATTTCTTACAAAAGACAGTGGGCATGAAAGTAACAATGCAAGTCATTGCCACTGAGTCAGTTCTGACTCATGGCGACTCCATGGGACCAGTGAAGAACTGGCCATGTGAGTTAGCAAACTTGGGAGTAGAGGACCTCATTGCTCCCCCACAGAGAGTCTGGTGAATTTTGAACTGCTGACCTTGGGGTTCCCAGCCCATGTCAAACCCACTCTATCATGAGGACCCCTAGTGAAAAGAAAAGGACAGCGAAAGGGCACAAGAATAGGCAAGGATTATTTGTTGCGTATAACCCCAGATCCTACCCACACTGCCATCTAGTCCGTGCAACTCAGGGAAATTTTCGGAGAAAGTCAAACTACTTCCTGGGAATTTCAAGACTGTAATTCTTTACAGGAGCAAACAGCTTCATCTTTCCCCTGTGGACCATGGTGGGGAGGGGGGGCAAGCACAGACTTTGCAGTGAGCAGTCTCACTGTGCCACCAAGATGTGCTATCACGTATCCCACTGTGCCACCAAGATGTCCTCTAGTCAAAAGTTGAGAAGAAGAGTCCTACTAACTTTGAATTTCCTCTTAGTCCCTTTCCTTCCCATTCTTTCCTTCACCTCCAGCTTTGCTTTTTCTATGCAGAAACGCCTACCTCTTCAGTCTCCCCAAAGTCTTCTTTTAACAAGAACTTAAGAACAAGTTCTTCACAAGAACTGTAAGGACTTTCAGCTCTGATGGGGAATTGAATTGGGCAGCAAATGAAGCCTGTCTTTCAATTTCCAGACTTCTGAGTTGCATCCGCTGAACCTCATCTGGCCACATCCTTCTTGATTTGTCTTCATTGTTTTCATTGTGAACAAGGTGAGGATTTACAGATTAGAACATCATTTTTGTACTCAGCAAGGTGTCCAAACTCTCCATGGCTTGTCCTGCTCCTATGACTTTTCCCCAAATTGGACCTAGGAATTCTCACAGAGAAGATGAAGCTCAGCCAGATTGGGGCCAGGTGGGGGAGACCCTGCATTGCCGCGTGCCGCGTTCAGTGAGGTGAACTTCATAGAAAGGTTGGAAGCACCAAGTGGCTGGGGGTGAGGTGGCACAGTGGTAGAGGAGGTGATGAGAAGCTTTGAGAAATAGGGAACTGGCAATCATCAAACTGTTTGGAAAGGGACATAGCCCCAGAGAGAGTGACGGGTCTTCAGGTTCCACCCATAGCCTGTAGTGGAGGGTGACAGGCTGGAGGACCCATGAACTCTAGTTACTGTCAGGTGCTATCCAGTCGACTCCCACTGATAGTGACCAATTTTACAACAGAACAAAACATCGTCCAGCCCTGCCCCACCCACACAATCATTCTTATGTTTTTACTCACTGTTGAGGCCACTGTGGTGGTCCATCTTCTGGAGGGTTGTCTTCCTTTTCACTGCTGTGCTACTTCCCCAAGCATGATGTCGCTTTCCCAGCACTGCTCTCTCCTGATGACATGTGCAGGTGAAGGTTTGACGCATTCTGGCTACACTTCTTCCACCCCAGGTCTGTTTGCATCTGCCGGTCCATCGTACTTCCGTTATTTTTCACCAGCGCCACAATTCAAATGCATCGAATCTACTTTGGTTTTCCTCATTTGATGTTCAGCTTTCACATGCATATGAGGCAATGGAAAATACCATGACTTGGGTCAGGTGCACCTTAGTTCTCAAAGTAACATCCTTCCTTTCTCCAATACTCTACAGAGGTCTTGTGCCACACATTTACCTAATGCAACGATCTCTTGAGTACTTCTTCCAGGAGTATTGATTGTGGAGCCAAACAAGAAATCCTTGAAAATTCCTTTCTCTGTTTATCATGGTGTTACCTTAGATCCAGCTGTGACCAAAGGCTGGGCTTTCTTTACATTGAGTCGTAATCTTTACTGCCGGCCGCAGTCTCTGATTTTCATCAGCTTGTGCTTCAAGTTCTCTTCACATATAGCAAGCAAGGTTGTGTCATCTGCATATGATAGACCTTCCTCCAATCCTGTTGACAAATTCTTTTTACCCCCTGTTGGTTCTAAAGTTTTTTCTTTGTTTGAGATGTACTTGTTTGTCATTAGAATCTCCAAGTCCATTTCAGCTTTGCTTCATCCCCCCTTGCATAGGAGTACCTAATGGTCTGCTCCATATGAACAATTGATGAACTGTGGCATGATTTTAGCTGTTAATATTAGCTTATCCATCATCTCTTTCCACAAATGAAGTTAATTTGATTTCTATGCATTTCATTTGGAGAGGTCCACATGTCTAGTTGGTTTTTGGTATTTTTGGTATTTTTCGATGAAGAAGTCCATGTTCCTGCAAAATTCTATCACTAAGGTCATACTTTCCAACTATCATTCCTTCCTCTTTGTTTCCAATGCCAAAAATTATCAGCTGATTTTGATTGCATGTTCATTCAATTTCAGAACAAAGACATTGTTAAGAGCCTTCAGTTTCTATATCAATGGCTTTCGTGGTTTGTGTTTCCACAAATAATAGTTGTATTGAGTGGATTTGCTTATATGCAGATATAGTCCTATCACAAAAACATTGTACTTTGTGATAAATCTTGAAACATTCTTTTTGACAATGAATGCAACACTGGCATTCCATGTTAATCTGTAACTCTCAACATAAGAAACCACATGATTTTCTGATTCAAATTGGCCAATACCAATTCATTTCAGCTGACTCGTGCCTAGGATTTGATTTTCATGTGCTCCATTTAATTTTTGGTAAATTCCAATGTTTCTGGATTCATGCTTCATACATTTCAAGTTCTAATTCTCAATGTGAGTCATGCTCCATGAGTCAATGAAGGTACCTAAGGCTTTATTTCTACAGACTTTACTCCATCCACATTGTAGTCAACTCTATCTTGAAAAGGCAGCCTTTCCTCAGGCATAAGTTGAGCCTTCTGACCTAGAGAGCTCATCTTCTGGGACTGTAGCTCATAATGTTCTATTGCTAAATTTTCAGTATCAGACAATGATTTGATCCTATCCATAAGGTTTCTCGTGGCTAATTTCTATGAAATGGAGAGTACATCCCTTCTTGTAGTCTGTTCTTAGTCCAGAAGCTCTGCTAAAACCTATGGACCCCTGTGGGCATTTGAAAATAACACTGATATGACTTCCAGCGACCCCAAAATCACTGTGGTATGACAAACTGATAGACAAGTGGCAGCCATCCATTTTAGGGCAGGGGAAGTACTAGAAGATATAAGTATTGTTTCCAAAGGCTTTAAGACAAATCAGTACCCTATGAGGCCTTTAGGTAGACATTGTCTCTCTGTGTTATCCTAAAGCCACAAATCCTTAGATTTACATACCTGCGTATAACATATAGACCTATAATACAGTTCTATATATTCCTGATCCATGCTGAATAATCTAACAGTTCATTTATAGGACATTTCATTGCACATTTTTACTTTAAATTCCAGCCTTGCTGTGAGTCACTTTCAACTTATAGCCACCCAATGCACAACAGAATGAGAATAGACAACAGTTCTGTATCCACCTCATTGTGGCTATATTTAATTCATTGTTTCAACCACTGTGTGAATCCATATAAGTGAGAGACTCTTTCTATTTTCCTAAGCTATATTTAGCAAGCGTGCTATCCTTCGGGGACTGGTTCCTTCCAATAAAACAAGGGAGCTTCAGAAAGTTCATGGAAAAGGAATTTTTCCTTTAGAAATCTTTTATGTCCAAAGTATGAGATGCTGCTCTCCATTTTTGCTTCTAAGGTGCATTCTGGTTATATTTCTTCAGGGATAGATATGTCCATTCTTTCTAGGTGTATTTAGTCTTCATTAACATCTTAATTCAAATGCATCAACATGCTTCTCCAAGATACCTTATTTATTATCCAGATCTTTCATGCAAATGAGGTGATTAAAAATGATCATAGCTGGTATTGGTCATGTCATAGTGCTTAAAGTGATCATCTTTGCTTTTTTACATTTTAAAGAGGTCTTTTTGCAGTAGGCTTGCCCAATGTAATAAGTTGTTTTGGTTTTTCATGGTGTTTTCAAGGACATTGATTGGGGGGCAAAGGAAAATGAAATCCTTGACCGCTTCACTGTTTCTCCCTTTGTCATCATGCCCTGTTGTGAGATTTTGTGTGTGTGTCTTTTTATATTGTTGGGGAAATGTACAAGAGAAAACTGGTGCTCCTTCCCACAATTTATTCACATTTTGTTTTGTGACTTTGACTGTAGTCCTCACAATGTGACAGTCCCCTTCCAACTTGCTCCCCTGTTGACCTAGCCACTAAGTAGTTCTTTCTTTTCTCTTCCTTCCTCTAGGCTGGGTCCCTGAGCAAATGCTGCTCTGTCCATCCCATGTGGGTAATCGTTTTAATGAGTGTGAGTCTCACGGAAGTTAATGTTCACCTTCTAGGCTTTTCTCCTGTTTGACTGAAAGTTGTGGGTGCATTCAGTTTCTGCCTTGACAGGTATCTAAGGGCCATCTTCTCAGGTTTCTGTTTTCTTTAGGCTGAAGTGTAGCTCATTCAGAAGGTAATTTTTGTTGCTACTTCCATCATTCAATATGTTGCCCATAGTTCAGTACTGTAACTCGAGGCTTGGAGTTTCCCTGAGTTCTTTCAGGTTGAGGAATGCTGCTCTCCAGGTCTTGAAAATCTCAGGAGAATACTTTACTTCATTTCCTTCTGGAGCTGCCCTTTGAAATCATCTCTTCACCTCTTTTACATCATCATTTCCTTTAGCTACTTACATTCACAGGAGCGCTGGTAGAGTAGGGCCTATGTGTAGAACTGCAATCCTCAAGGTCTGCAGTTCGAATTCACTGGTTACTCCAAGGGAGAAAGACCGTGCTTTCTGCTCCTGGAGACAGTTACAGTCTCAGAAATGCACAGGAACATTTCTACACTGTACCACAGGGTCACTTTGAATCAGAATGGCGGTGAGCATCTTACACTTAATAGTCTCTTCTCACATCTATTGTGGTCTCTCTTTTCTTTTCTACCTTGTTAATGATAAGTTGCTTCCTCTGAGCTTCAATGGCCTTAAAGTGATCTGTCATTGTCTGTGTGAGCAAAGGAGTTAGAAAAACTAGTCATTGAGATGCCAAATGGAAGGGGAGTGGTTCAAATCCCCCAGTCACTCCAGGGGTAAAAGAGGAGACTCTACGTGTAAAAACTTAGTCTCCCAAAGCCCATGGGACAGTATTTCTCAGTCCTGGAGAGTTGTTTTGAGTTAGAATCGACTTGAAGGCAGAGAGTTTGGCTTGCTTGTTTTTGTTTGTTTCCTTGTTTGTTGAGATTGCAAGTAAAAGTGGCCATAGTGGATCCCAAGAGAATAGAAGTTTGAAGCTACTCAATGACTCTAAGGGAGAAAGACCTGATTATTCACTCCCTCATGATGAGCACGATGGATCCATTCTGAGCTGAGTTTAAATCACTTGAAGGCATGTAAGAGCAATAGCATTACAAATGAGGGATTTGGTGGGCTTTCTTTCCATGACTTATGAGCCAGACTGGTGTTTTGAACAGCTAGAATTTCAGGGGTACACCCATGTTCTGAAAAGAATAATATGTGAACAAAGCCCCACAGCCCTCACGCAGGTATGCCTGGAAGGAAATGCATTCTTTTGTGAATACTTCCTATTGAACCTCCTCTCCAGCAAGCTAAGCCAATGTCCCCTGTGATCTACTTCTCCCATAATGAGCCCTGGCAGCTTGTTTTGCCTTTTCTTTTCTGCCCTTCCTTTTAAACATCCGACTAATCCATCAGGAACCACCAGCTGACTGCTGTCATTGTATAGGACTTTGAGTTGCAGAATACCTAATTTGTTTATTTAAATGGAAAAGTTTCCAAAAGGAAGCAGAAAAGCTAAGAAGAGGTGTAGCCTTTCACTGGCAGCCAAATATTAATTTTGCCACTGGGCTCACATTGTGAGTGTTGTCAAGACACCACCATTTTGGAAAAGCCTTTTCCAAAAGACATTAGGATAGGGATGGCCCTACACTGAGATGGCCAAGAGATTTCTCTGTATCTCTGTGACCTTCCAGTCTTTTGGTCATTTTCACATCAGAACTGCTGATGGCATGTTGTATTTTTTTCCCCAGTCTCTTAGTAAGTGACTATGTTAGGCTGGGTTGGCTAGAGAAAAAAAGGGGACATGCATATGTGTATAGGAAAGAGCTTTATATGAAAGAGCAATTGTCTTGAGAAAATATCCCATCCCAGTCCAGTTCAAGTCCATAAGTCTGATGTTAGCCCATATGTCCAATACTCATCCATAAATTCCTCTTCAGACTCACATGGCACGTGCAATGATGCTGAATGCAGGAACATCACAGACCAGTGGGTAGAAAGGCTGTGGATCCTGTGGCAGCGGAAGCTCTCAATGCTGGCATGGGTCTCCATGTGTTTCTTCCAGCTCTCTAAGTTTGTCAACAACAGGAAAGGGAAGGTAGAGAGCGTGCATCTGGCCTCCAATGAGCTATTCATCTTCATGACACCAAATGAGGTCATTGGACTACGCTGATTGACAGACTAAATTCCACCCCTTCACTCTTCACTATCCTCAAGTGGACACTCTTAATAGCCTCAAATTATATAACCACCACAGAGAGCAAGTGTTAATCTCATGCATTGTTGCTCTGGTTCAGTGGCATCTAAGATACACATTGGAAACAACCTCAATTAAAATAGACTATCGTCACCGATGAGTATGCTTCACCCTTCTAAACTATAAACTTGAACCACTCATATTTGCTTTGCACTGTTTTCTTGGGCAAAAGTTGCCTTTGTGTATGAGACAGAAAGAGAGGGGGATCGAAGATGGAAATTTGAACAAAGCATGCCCAGAGCCCATGAAAACATCATGGGATTATATTTCCCAACACCCCCTCCCCCACTTCTCATGCTGTCCCCAGTGGAACTTCCTGAGGTTCTTGTGCTTACAGGAACCTTATAAAAAGCTTGATGCATATTGGTGATGTTGGTGGGGCAGAGTGGGGGTGGGAGGGTGGGGGTAGTGGGAGGTTGGTGGGATGGGGCAAGGAGCACTGAGACTAACTGTACTGACTAGTAAAGTTTTGTTCCTCCTAAGAGCTTCGAAATAAAGTTCTCTTTAAATGTTCTATGTGTTTCAAAAATAAATATTTCTCTTGGCAAAACAAAAACCTTAATCCAGTAACTGTATAGTCCAAAGAATGTTCCAGAACACTGGGTGTCATGATTTCTGTTTATGAATGTTCTTCTACAGAATTTCCCTATCAGGGTATACCTGACATAGTGAGGAAAATTGATCACACTAGTCCAAATTGTGGATCCGTGAATTATGTATCACACCGCAAGAATTTATTGAAGTCCCACTGTGTGCTTCTTCTATGATGATCATAAATGAAGAGTGATGAATATCTATGCATTTTTAAAAGGCTTTTAGATCTAGTTGAACAGCGATTAAAAATCGCTGAGACCCAAAGTAGTCACAGAGAGACAAGCAATAGTATCTTAGCAAGAATGGAGGGATTATTTGGTACAGACTATAAAGGCACTCTTGGAATTCAGAACTCAAGGATAAAAGTGAGCTTTGTGGTACTCAGTGATTAATTCCTTGAGGAAGTGACCCACAAGTTGGATTTTACACTTTAAAAAGCATAGACTCTATGAAGAGAAAGAGATGAAACTAAAAATCTGGAGAGAAGCACCAAGTGGACGTGATACAGCAAGTGTTGGGGACAGTAATGTGATGGTGTAGATAGGAGCTTTTTCTTCATTTCTGTACAGAAACTAGGTTGTGTGTACAGAGAAGTAGAAAATAAGATTAGCTAACTGCAAGGAAAATAGAATTGAGAAGGATCTTAAAACTCAGTGGAAGAATTTGGATTTGCCATCACAATAATAGAGTGATGGACAATTCTTGAAAGAGAGAGACATGGTGGCAGTAGACGCAGCATACGTTGGGAACCAGCTAGAAGTTAGATGTGCAGCAATGAAATTTTGTGTTTATTGAAGAGAAAGATGGAAAGCAAATCCGAGAGTCCTTCGAAAGGCTTAGTATTGGATTGATGTCATTGAAGGTAATGAGAAGACAGTCCATGAGACTGTGGGGTTCACCTTAAAGAGAATCCAGAATGTAAAAATCCAAAAACAAGGTATCATTCTCTCAAATCTGGTAAAAGACTAAGTGATATTTCTGAAGAAAAAGTCTTTCAAATATGAAGTTATTGATTTGATGGAGTGCTTGATGTAGTCCATTTTTCATTCTGTTATATCAATGTCAGGTTTGTTTTTTTATTTTAGAAGTAAAATCTATAGAGAGGAAAATCACAGCGCTCCCTCCCTGTTTTGTAGTCTCATAAGTCAGGTTTCTGCACCACTACTTTCATCTATGCTAATGCCGACTTCTGCCCCCACTTCTACCGACTCTGTCCTTACAACCTCTGGTCACTAATGTTGCATTCTCTTCAACATGACACTCTGAGAATCACACACTCCCCTTTTCAATCAGCACATCCCCCTCCTTATTTTCCCACCCATGACTCTAGCCCTCCACCTCAAATAACGCCAGGAAATCCAGTGGACCAGAAAGTTAACATACAATCAAAATCTTCTCCTGCTTCATCTCAATTGCTTTTATTCCAAGCCAAGAGAGTCACCTAGGGAAAGAAGTGGGGATAAAAAGAAAAGGAGTTGGAATCCATGCCACTCTGACGTGCCAAGCAATGTGGGTTGGTAAACTGCCTTAGAGTCAGCCTATCCCTCTTGGTGACTCTGTGTGCAACAGAATGAGGCCGTGTGATCCCCAGAAGTGTAACTGGGTGATTCTGGAAGATCATCAGGCCTTTCTTCCTACTGTGCCGTACTGTGGAATCTATACTGATATCAGTCCAATATAAGTAACACATATATCTCTACTGACAGGTGAGGAGTGGTTGCACATCAGGTGCATTGGTCAGAAATCAAACCCGAGTCTTCCCCAGGGAAAAGGGACAATTCTAACCACTAAGTCTCTTCTGCAATCCTTTCACAAGGCAAGGCAGTGGAAAATAAACGTCATAAATCAACATATTACTACTTATGTGTGGCAGGTCATACTTAAATGTTTAGAATAAGGTTTTAAAATTTGAAAGATGGGAAAAATTGACAACAAAACATTTGCCATTTCAACTTTGTGAGTGTGTATGTGTCAGCAATGATTCGCCATGTTGTGCAAACACCTTCACCATACACTTTCAGAGATCTTTAATGTTATGCTGAATGCACGGCTATCACATTGTTTGAACATCTCACACAGGATCATACAAAGGCATGAATTAACTTGCGTGGATTTCCTGGGTAGGAAAAACTGATGAACAGGCATTAGCAGATGCTATAAACGAGAATTTGGTTTGGTGCAGAGATGGTCCGCAAGAGAAGCTGAAACACTTTTCTCAGTTATACTGATGGTGCCCTAAGCAGCATCTCCTGTGTCTCTTTTCTAAATTAGTCCATGAGAAAATGCCTTTGACATGCAGATGGCATTTAGTCCCAGTCTAGCCCCATAACTAGAGTCAAGCCTTTCTCTCTTGCAAAGATCACTATCCTTTTTACTCATACAGGCCTGAGCTTCATCATCTGAATGACACCATGGCAGGCCCTAATCCACAGAATTTCAGATTATGTTTAGGACCCATGAGGAAGACCCCTTAGATTTGGATTCTGCCTGGGGCCTATAGTAGGCTTGCTCAAACTCATAGCAAAGTGAATTCATATGCTCAACCCTGATTTTTTTCCCCATAAACTGAGAATCATAACTAACTGGTTGTTGTCATAATCAATAAGAATATATAAAAAGGAGAAGTTCCAAAATGGCGGTTTCTATAGCAAAGCAAAGATGCAAGAAAGCAAGGGAAACATACCGACGACAATCCGGAAACTGAGGATCAAGTAGAAGGGCAAAAAAGAATGAAGAGAGATGTGGATTGAAGATGTCCTGCTAGCTGGCCCAGTACAGAGCGCCTGTCATGGAGCAAAGCCAGCAGCGGTCCTGCATGAGTAGCACAGGCAAGTGCCCTCTCAATATTCACAGCAGCAGACAGAGAGGCAGGCTGCATAGGTATATCAGCGTGAAGCAAGATGAGCAAAAGAGGGGAAGAATCTCAGGCAGGAAAGCACAGAAAATAGAGCACAGACTCTAGGGCTCCCCGGGCCCACAGAGCAGGAAGGGAGCTAGGAGGCCCCACCCCCCAATATTAAGATGGGTGGCAAAGAGTAATGGATCCTTACAGAGTCAACCAGGCCATCCTCCTGCCCTTCACATTGGTTAGGGCCAGGTTTCAACTGCAGCCCAGGAGTAATGCCTTGGTACCCAGGACTGGTGAGTAGAGGAACAGAATTTCCCTCCCACTGTGCTTCTGATTGGCTGTATGGACTCCCTCTCCCTGCCGCCCCACTCACCCCGGCTCTGTGAAGTAAGCCTTCCCTCCTGCCCAGCTCTTTCCCTTTCCACCTATTGCTCTATCTACTTGACAGCAGAAAGAGCTTCTGCATCCCTGGGTCACGATTACACACAGTTCATCCACTGCTCCATCTAGCTGGCAAGTAGCGGAGAAACCTCTCATGGATCCAGTCACTCACCATGTTCCTCTCTCTGCATGACACCTCACCCACCTGATGAATAGCAGAGACTGCTTTTGGACCTCTGAGGCTTCTGCACCACCCCCCACCCCCACCACCACCACTCCATCTGCTATCCCAGCAGGGGCCGAGTAACACTCCTCCCCACTCTCCACGTCCTACTGCCTACTGCTCCAGTGACCAACCGGGCAGTCACAGAGAACACTTGCTTCCACAACCATTCATCATATCCTCCTGGACCTGCCACCCTGCTTACCTGATCAGTTCCATCATGGATTTCTATAACACTAAACCAATACCTACAGCTGCCCTGCACGTCTGGTGAAGAGCCAACCATCGACCCCACTCCCTTCTGTTCTCCTGCCCACCTGGCAACAGGTGGTGAGTGCTTCTAACCCCTCAACCAGACACAAGGGGAGCAGGCCATCCCATCCACTCTGATAGGCCCAAGTAAATAGCAAATGAGCAAAATCAGTAAAAAAACAAACACCTTTCCATCCACCAACCCATACAGTCATAAAGAAAACAATATCTTAATGCTCTGGAGACAGCCAACTCACTGTCATTGGGTCAGTTCCAACTCAGAGACCTTATCTAGGGTTTCTACAGGAGACTACGGGACAGGCGGGAATACCTTTCTCCAGTGGAATGGCTGATTGGCTCACATAGCAGAGCAACCACTTACCTTCTCTTTCTCCTTTCCCTATGTAGATCAGTGATGTGATATTTCTTCTACCAACCTAGACTGGGAACCTGGGGCTTCTCATTGTGCCTCCTGTGCCCCCACCCCCAACTTCTGCCATCTTTTAGCACTCCTCTTCCTCAGCCCAGCTAATCAATCCTCCACCACCTCAGTTCTTTTAAAACAATTGCTTTCAATTTTTGCTAGTGTGTGTGTGTCTTCTTTGAGAATGTTGGGACCTTAAAGCTTTCTCCATTGAAAGAGGCATTCTTCAGGTAGGCCAAGGTCTGGTCTTAACATACTTTTTAATTCTAGAAAATCCTTTCCTTTTCTCCGCTCTCCACTACTGGTTTGAACCCTCATCACCTCTCTCTTGTCTAAACTCATCTAGGTCTTTGAGAACCCACCCAGTCTGACCTAACAGCCTCTCCAGGGTCTTCCTCTTTAAAAAACCCCATCTTAACTCCAATCCTTTTGAAACTGTTTATAATTGTTACCTATGTACTGCTTGATATGGATTGAATTGTCTACTGCCACAAATATATGTATAAATTCTGACCCTTATCTATACCCTCTATTATTCTTATTCCATTTGAACCTAGGAATCCCATTGATATGTTAATGAACCCACCAGTATATGATATGTCTTAAGTCAACCGCAGTGGGGAGGGGAACCCTGATTGTGTAGCATTTACTGGTTGAATTTTATTCCTAAAGGTCCAAAGTTCAAAACCACCAGGGCACCTTGGGAGAACGATGTGGGTCTCTACTCCTGGAAACAATTACTGTCTCAGAACAGTTCTGCACCGTCCTCTAGGATGACTAGGATTTTCCATGGCAGTGAGTTTTACATTTTCTTTTTTTTTTTTTTTGGTTATTTGTTTTTCATTTGTTTTATTGGCACATCCTTCACGTATTGTACAAGTTAATCATTCAGCCAGATTAAGAAGAGTTATGTAATCATCCCCACAATCAATTTCAGAACACTTTCTTCCCGCTCATGGCTTTTAGCTCTTTGACTGCCCCATCCTCTCCCGTCATGCCCCTAACTAATTATGCATTCAGTTACTTTCTCTAGAGATTTACTTATCCTGGATTTCATACATGGAAAATGAGACAAAGCACATACAGGAAGTAGACACACAAGAAAAGCAAGAACAAAAACCCAATAATAATGACTAAACAAAATAGAAAAACTTCCATTGAAAAGAAAGCAGAAAGTACCAAAAACTGAAACAACTTAAAAGTGAGACCAAGGGGAGATCAAATGAGAAAGTGCTCCATTTTCACCTCTAGTGACTTCACAATGTTTTCTGTTTGAAAGCAAGGACTACGATCAGAGGGGATTCACCAGAGAGTCAATCACTTTTGTGATATAAAAGGAGCAGAAGTGGCCCAGGTCCAAGGAAAATAGGTGGGGAGAGATAAGTGACTGAGAAGCAGTTGAGGGACAGAGCAGCAGGCCTGGTGGCAGCTCGAAAGCATCAGACTGCTCTGCAGGAACAAGATGAGGCTGACTCCTCTCCTAAAGACTTCCAATCTCAGAAACCCACCAGGGCAGCTCTACCCTTCCTACACGGCTGCCAAGGATCAGAATTGACTCTGTGCCAGTGAGCTTGGTTTTGGTTTTAAGGCAAAGTGTAAGCAGGATTGTAAGCAGGACACCATTGACCCAGGGGGTGGGGGGAGGTGTGTTCTTGATTAAAAATTGAGTCTATATGCAGCAACAAAAATTTTCACAGAAGGCAAAAATAGTATTGTGATATATATATATATATATATATATATATATATATATAAATTTTAGAATGGCGTGGGACAAATGTTAAAAAGTGGGATGTCTGGTCACATTTTAAGGGGCACAAGAGAAGGCACAAGAACCTTCTTCTCCAGGCAACAGAGAGAGAAAAAAAGTTTTCTTAAAGCTTTTCCTAAGTTGCTAGAAAATAAATGTCTGTTCATTTAAACCATTCACTTGGCATATTTTTGTTGTAACAGAACCCAGCAATGATGACGAAGATCCTTGAACTTTATCTAGTATAGTAAGCTGAAGAACATGTGTGTCTATATCCATGGGGGCCACAAGGATCTCATGTGTGATGTGATTCTCGTTCCAACAGGTTGTGAGTTTGGTTTCTTATTAGGTGATTCAGATCCTGGTACACCCAGACATAGGTCTGAGAAGCAGTAATCTAAAGATATTTCCTCCCTCATTGTTCATTTGCTTTGCTTCCCCTTGCCTCTGTTCCTTCACAAACTTTGTTCAGAAATGCTACTTGACCTTTCTTTGATCTTTAAACTAGGCACTTTACCATCACACTTTAAAATTTTTTAAATTATTTATTTTTTTATGGCTCAGGAAAAATATTGACTCTTCTATGACCCCCCCCCAATTCTCCTAGTAAGAAGGTATCATATATACCCTCTGACAATGCATTCCCATTACTCTCTGTATGCCACCATTCAATGCAAAGCCTTACATTGAAGCCTAGAACTCTCCTGGCTGAGTTATTAGGTTTTCTGTTTTCCATGAATGTCTGTATTGCTTGCTATATTGAATCTGTATTCCCAGAACCCATAGTCAGGGGACATGGGAATTTCCTCAGGTACAGAGAGGTACTAGAGGACTAGCTGGGGCAAACCCTGTATCTGTTTTCTTCCCAACTCTAGCTTCAGAGTGGTCTCTTTGGTAAGCAGGACATCAGCTATGGTGAGAATATTCACACCCTGGGGATCAGCAAATGGGACACACCAACTGTTGTTTTTGGTGGTGGTGGGGTTTTGTTTTTAAAGAATGGTTACCAGCTATCAAAATATGCAAATTCCCAACCCTGCCATCAAGTCCATGCTCATTCATAACACCCTTATAGCCTACGGCAGACCTGTCCTGTGGATTTTGGAGATTATAACACTTCACAGGGGTAGAAAACTGTCTTTCTCCCCTTACCCCAAAATGTCACATGAATCCTGGTGTCCCAGCAAATTCAATCTGATAGCAATAACTCATTCAACAGTTGGGAAACCCACCATTAGTCAGTAGAAGATTTCACACATCTCGGAACGGCACAAGATCATCTTCTAAAATGTCCCTGTGGAGAACCACAACTTTCAGAATGGCCTGAAAATGAGGCCTGGACCATTGTTCAAGTGGACATCAACGACATCCATCTTCCCTCTCCTGAATTCTGCCCCAAACTAGCTTGCCACCTTTCTCCCTCCTTTTTCTTTTTGAAATAATGTAAAATCTTAGGAGGTCCCAGAGTTTCATCTCTTAGGATGGTGGGAGTACAGCATCCAAATCCCTGAGATCCAGGATTCATTCGGATCCTCCTCTGGAAAAGATGATACATTAAGCAAATGACTCCAATCCCTTAAGGCCCTTGATACTATTGCCTATGAAGTGGGAGGATAAATGCCTCATTGTACTCATCTCAAAATGAATGAGGAGAAAGGACACACTTTTAAATGGTTTACTGTTCTACAAGTGTGTTCTTTATACCTCTTAGCACCTGGAGACCTGAGGCAACAGGATAGTGAAAGTTGTTCCCTTACCTTCTCGAATCCATTGAAATGAATGAGCAATCAGCGCATCTGTTCAGTGCTGCATGCCCTGCCCTTTTCCCCTCCTGAGAAGACAAGCCCACAGCCTCAACCAGAACATGCAATTTACCTCTTCTCCCAAAGACTGTCCTTTTATTCACCTAAGCTTCCTTTTCCGGACGCCAGTAAACACTCCAGCAACCCGAATCTTACAGACAGACATATTGTGTGTGGGTTCTCTTTACTCACATACTACAAAAATAAGTGGCATTGATTAGTGATTGACTTCAAAGTAAGTAATTGAGCTTTAATGGGTTTATAAAAGGAATGGAAATCAAGGCAATAAATTAAAAGCAAAATAAGAGAGTAAACAAGAAAGGATGTTTTACAACTTGGTCCCATTATAGTCTATGCTAACCAAATTAAAAAGTAATTGCTGTGTCAAGAAAAATTATAGTGGCCTCTGCAACAGGAAAGAGCAGAAGGCACTCTTTATGTGCAGGGTGTAGAACAGACGGAAAGGGAAGGGAAAGAATGCAGGGGACAGAGAAAGGGCAGAATCTGTGTTCCTGGTGGTCATTATGCTTCCAATATCAGAGCTTTCTTCATGGAAACAGACATTATCATCAACACATGCAAATGAGGTGCTTGATTTCGACTGAACTCCTTCATGTCCTCTATTATCTTTGCATAGCATATCAGGAGTAGATTTATGACTGCCTCGCTCTTCCAATTTAAATGCCCCTAAATCAAGGACATTGGAAAGAGAGTACAATATCTCTAATAATTTAAGGGACTGTTTATTTTAATACACTTTTTGAAAAAAGATATAAAGGTCATCTATAATCTAAAAGGAGAAGTGCTTATGATAGGAGAATCAAACACCAACATAAAATAGGGAGATTACTTAAATAAATTGGATAGCTACATTCTGAGAGCCTTCACAATAGGTTAAAAGATATTGAAGAAATGTGTATTGTTGACACACAACCACAGTTCATTATCTTGGATGGCTGATAAGAAGCTCAGAGAACAAAGAGCGGATGCAGTCACCATTTCTTCGATGAGTGTCTTTAAAATCCCCCACACTCTGAGAATTCACTCTAAGAAACAAGCCAGGATCAAGATTCAAGATGGAGTACATGTTGCTCTACCTGTGATCAAAGTGATTGTGTCTTAAAGTACATACAGGGCTTTGTACTGGTGCAGTGTCAAAGGTGATGCATTGAAATGAACTAAACTATCCTACAAAGACAACTATGCCAAAATGGAGGTTTCCCAGGTGACTCTGGGAAAACTTGACAAGAGTTCCAGCCAGGAGAGCATAGATGGCCAAATAAGGACTCTTATCAGAGGCAGCGTGCTTTCTCTCTAGTAACTGGAGAATCGTGACTGCTCACAAAATATGGGGCATCAGACCCAAAGAGGGACTGTGCCAATAAGGCAAACAGATCCGTTTGTCTTTCCATCACATGCTAAACAAAGGTCAATGTTGGTTTTTATTGCACATTTAATCCAAGGATCTGCAACCCCAGGTAGATTAAGATAGAGATGAGGAATAGGCAAATGTTCAGCTAATTCCAACACCTTTTAAAGGTTAGTCAC
>PVJH01008295.1:0-86336 GCA_004026705.1 Nesogale talazaci
GGAGCGGGGGGGTGGGGCGAGGGGGGGGGAGAGAACCAGAAGGCAAACACACAGGCTATTAACCCACGGCGGTGAAGAACAGAACGTCTTATTTACGAAGTCGTACATTTCTCTGAGGATGAAAGCGTCACCCTTCACCACTAAGAACTAACGGTGGGCGCACACGTTCCGCAGCATCCAGCCCTCCCTGGTCTTTTACCCACAACGCAACCAGGGCCAACAGAAAGATGAGAACGCAAGAGACGCTGGGTGAGTGCAGGTAGGACCACCGACGGCTTTTGCTGAAATGCCAGGCTTTTCCAGAAAGGTTAGCAGCCCCCGCCTCCCTCTTAACGACCTCTTGGGTTGGGCTGATAGCGGAACAGGGCCACGGCCCGACCCCTTAAAGATGCGCGGCCCAAGAGCCCCTTGGGGTTCCAGTGTCTTCCGACGGGGCGGCTGGGAGTCGACTCCATGGAAGCGGGCTGATCATGTCTTCAGGGACGCGAGCGGCCTTTCCACCGGGAGAAGGACTGATGCGTGTTCCCCCCACCCTCGCGCCACCTCCTCAGGCTAGTGAATTTGCACAAACCAAACGGGACCCAGTACTTTTCCAAGGTTCCTCCCCGGAGGATGGAAACACTGCCACCCAGCTCCCGGAGGGAGGGACAGCGCGGCCTGGGAGCATTTCCCAGCGTGGCACCGCAGTTTTGACTCCTACGTGCGAAATGAAGTGTTCACCTCCGTCTGCTTGCTCCAGGCTTTTGAACCGAAGAGTGAATACACGCTAAGGTGGGGGGTGGGGGGGGGGATAAGAGTGGCATTAAGAGAACTCAACCAAATGATCTGAAAATGGTCTCTGTACTGCCTTCTCTACTGTGTCTGACGCACCATGGCTGAGCTGAGCGCAGGGACGCATGGGGGCCAGAGGTGAGGCGGAGAGTCGATTCAGCAGACACTATTTCTACTCCACCACCCCCCGCCCCTCCCCCCACCTGACTTCACACATACGCATAACCTTCCCGAGGAACCCTGTGGTACAGCCCATATTTTCTATATTTTTGTGAATTTCAGAAACAAATCTGCAGGGCTCTTCCTGACATGCGTGAACACTGTGTTTCTTCTGCATCATCTGCATTTGCTCCCCCCAAAGCAATGTAGAGGTGTTTAAAGTGCCCTCTGCTGGTCAAGTGGAGATACTGCAACAAACACTTCATGGCAAGGTTGGCGGCGACAGTTGACAACTAAAGGGCCCCCTGATAGACTTCCTGTAGTTTTAAATGGGAAAATAAATAACAGATAAACAAATTTGACCAAATTGTCAGACATCCTGCTTCAAGTCTGCTTCAGAAAATTCTCAAAAGGACTTAATGCTCTGGAACTCAAACTCAATTTACTAAGAGCCATATTCTTTAAAAATAAAAAAAGACAAAGGAACAAAACTAGATTATATTATCTGTAATATTTCAGTCCTTTGCAAGCCAAATAAATGTGTAAAAAATGTTCCTAGTATTTCAAAGACACAATTATGTAAAGTTGTTCAATGTGATATAATAGTACTCTAATTGGTTTAGTAGCTTAATGATTAGACAAATTAGATGAGAAGATTAGGGGCTGCTACACTGCATAGATTATACACTCGCAACCACACCTTTATGCACACAGAGCAGGGGTGCTCTGAACTTCAAAGCCCAAGTGAATAGAAACACATTTTTCTGGCGACCAAGAAAAAAAGAAAATTGTTTGTCTTCTTGCTTTATTTGAGAGTGTACAGTAGAAGGGATTTTTCAAAATTATTTTTATATTATTTGAGCTTTAACTGTACTGTCATTCATGAAACAGAGCTGCTCTGCTTTCTGTCAGAGATGACAAGGGCTTTTTCAGCATCTCGCTTGTGTGTGGAATTTTAAGAGAATAAAGTTTTATTCCATTCTGTGTGAATGACTTGCACCAAGAACCCATGAGGACAAAGTCATATGGCTGGTAGACCTTGGGGGGTGGGAGTGGGTTGTGGCCTGCAGGCGGAGCTGGGTGGGACGTCTATGTGGAGCTACTGTCAACCCTGTGTGATGATGTGATGTGGGTTCACGGCATGAATTGATTGGTGGGGGGGCTGTACTGTGATCAAGACAAGAAAAAGACATGCGCTAGACACAAACCAGTCTTCCTAAGACATACGTGTAGGTGCTTACGGTTCACATAATGCTGCTCTGAGCTTTGGAAGAACACGATTCTGTGCGATACGCTATTTTTTAAGTGACTGCGTAACAAAAAATGAAAAGGCGAAATGACAGCTGACTGGCATTTGGGTGAAGGACCAGTTAGGGAAGCATGTGGTTGATTGAAGTGACTGACTTGAGCCAGTGATTTGACATTGGCCCTTTCATGTAAATTAGAACAAGGACGTGAGCCAGATACCTTAAACCGATCCCAGGAGATGGCCCCAAAGTATCGAAGGCCCTTTGGGTCTCGCTGTCATACCATGGGCTTCCTCGGGGATGATTTAGGATTTCTCTTGGCAGGTTGGCTGTGTTCGAAAATCATTTGCACAATAGGCAACTTGCATCGAAAGACATTTCTCGCGTCGATCAGAGGAAGGAGAAAAAGGGAAAGCACCTTTTGAAAATCCAAGTTATAGATGTTACTGACTGGGCAGTTGGCTTTTTGTTTTGCTTCTGTTTTGAAATTAACATCTCCACTGCTTCGTTACATCAAGATAGGAGGCCTGAACGCTAGCCTGTGGCGACCCTGCCACCTCCCAGAGAACCAACTGCCACCTGGATAATCCTGCTGTCACTGAACATTCCAGAAACACTTGGACAGACAAGTCTTCATAGTCGCCCCCACCGCGCTGCAATAACTTATCTTCCTACCAAAGGTGTTTCATTGCATTCCAGTCCCAGTGTGGTGAAAATCACATTGCTGAATTAAAGTGGAAGGCTAACTCCATCTCTAGGGACATGCAATTTAATACCCTGGGCCTGAGCCTCCGCTGTGAGATTTCAATGGAACGCGGTCTAGTGACTCTTCCGAGAGCAGAGGCTTTTACGACCCGGCCCTTTGGCACAAAGGAGCCATTATGACATTGTTCTCATTCAAAGCCAGGTCCTAAATGCCAAATTGAAGGCATGGCCTAAAGTTTTTAGTCCAAAAACTTCTGCATCCGAGCTTACCTTGGGCCAGTGAGAAGGAATCTATAACCTTGAGCGGGGAGGCAGTGCTGCTCCTTCCCATGCTGGCCTGTCCCTCTTGACTCATGGAGCCCTGGCCGGAGCCAGGAGCCCTGATAGAGGAGTGGCTACATGGTGGGCTGCAGTCCAAGAGTTAGATGGTTCAAAACCACCAGGTGCTCCTCAGGAGAACGATGGGGCTGGGGCTTCTTGCTCCTATCAAGAGTTCCCATCTGGAACCCATTAGGACAGCTTGACCCTGCCCTGTGACATCACTGAGGTGAGGGCTGGGCCAGAACCCACCTAGGAGGGAGTCCTGGTGGGATAGAGGCAGGGATCACACATTGGGCCGCCATCTGGATGGCCAGCAGTGGAGACCTCCAGCAGCTACTTGGGAGAATCAACTGCGCTACCGTGTCAGAACCCCGCTGGCAGTCGAGATGAGTCAGCATTGACTTGATGGCAGTGAACTTGGATTGGTTTGTCTAACTTATTGAAAGGTTTGTTGCCATGGGGTCTGTGCAGACTCATGGCTGTAGGATGGGGTAGAAGTGCTCCTGTGAGCTTTTGAGACGTTATGATCCTTGTACACCCCGTGGGATAGAAGACCAGAAGAACCTAAGAGTTCTTCAAGTCGGAAAATCCACAGAATTGTTTTAAAACCTCGCAGCGGCAGAGGTTTCTTGAACACCAGGGCAGAGCAAAAGCAAGAGTTTCCAGAAAGAAGGGAAAGAAAGAAACCCTACGTTCCCCACGTTCGATTTTTAAAAAGCGAAATAGAAGTTGTCCTAGCATGAATGGGATGGGCAATGGAAGCAAGCACATCAGTGTGAATTCGGCAAGGTCCTGCCACCGTGGCTGCAGGCCGAAGACACCACCAATGGAAATCTAAACCCATACTGGACTCAACTGCTCCCCAAAGCCCTGGTTCCATTGACAAATCAAGGTCAACATGTGCAAAAAAAGAACCCCGCTTAGGCCCAGGCTGGAGAACTGGATCCACCTTGGTATTGTCCCAATGCTTGACTGTACTGGAATCTTTTTCTCTTGGGAGATAAGATCAAGGATGCAGGAATCACAGCCCCCTCGTGCTCCCCGGTCCTGTCAGGCCAGTTTGGACTTTAGGAAGGAGGTCGCTTGCTGCTACTTTATAAAATTCCCCCGGATCAAGTGGAGAAGGGGGGTGGGGTGGGGTGTGGAGATTTTTACAGACCCTAGAGCCTTGGCTCAGATAGAAGCCCTCCCATAACAGAGTAAGTCACAGCCAGGTTTGACATTATTTTCAAGTGCTTACTTCACAACATTCAAAAAAAAGTTATTTTTTTCTGGTGGATTAAAAATAAAATCATAACTTTTGATTTAAAGTTCTGCCTCGTCTCTCTCTTCTTTCAACTCTGTCCTAGGCAGTCCAAAAGGAAGCATTCTCGGATGCTTTTCCGGGCCCAGCTCTGAGACGCAGAGAAGTCTGTCAATCTCGGGTTTCTAGGGGAAACCCTAGAAGTTTCTGAATCTAAAACCCCACCTGCGGCTGTGGGGTTTGATTCCCAATCCTAAAGCCCCCCCCCCCCCTATAGGGAGTAGAAAACACTGCAGGGTTCGTAGGGCCGAGGATTTGAAAAGCCTTTCCCTCTGGGTCTGGCTTAACCGTTTGTACCAAGCCTTTTCATCAGCTCTGGGTAGGCGCTGCTGAAGCCTGCACTTCAAACCCGCCCCCCCACCCCCACCTCACCCCAGCCTTTCCACAGGAAAAAGGTGTGGGCCTGAGCTTCCACCGAGACCAGAGCACTTCTGCTCTGTCCTGCAGTCCCTATGAGCTGGGCCCCTCTGCAACCTTCGCAGGACTTCTCCATCTGCTGGGGAGGTCCCTGGGTGCGCTTCAGTCGGATGCCTGTTTTACAGGTGAGGGATGTTGGCTCATTAGATCAAAAGGAGAAAGGAGGAGGTCTCTGCTCAGCCTTGTGTTACCATCCATGGTTTCCTTGCAAAGACGTGAGCCTTGGAAACCCACAGTGGGGGTCCTCTAGGTTTCTGTGAGTTAGCCTTGACTGATGGTAATGAGCTTGTGTGTGTGTGTGTGTGTATTTACACACAATGTGTGGTATCATACTGTGAATACTTCACCCTCAACTGCCACCTGAAGGTTGGCAGTTCAGACCCACTGGGACCAAGAAGCAGAGTCTTGCTTTGGAGCCGTTACATAGAGGGCCACCATGAGCAGGACTCCCCCCAGCGCTGACCCGACAACGTTCATATTTGCGAACCAAGAACCGATTTGTGGAGATCTCAGCCAAATTATTCTAAACAGTAGACTTCTGTTCACTTCACCTCAGAATAGGGTGTCCAATAGAAGATGTTTCCCATTTACCATTGGATGTATTAAATGGAGGTGTGGGGTGGGGTGGTGGTGGGGAGAGGCGGGGGAGCAGCAGAATTCAGAGAAAGTCTTTTCCTTAACTGAAAAAAAGTTAGAAAATGAAATTGTCAGGTCATTTCTGCTTTTGATGAGTCCCAGAACTCATAGTACCAGCACTATGACAGTCGTAATATTGGTACTCTTGAAACCTGACAGTATCAAAGCAAAAATATGAAATGCAAGTTTGGAAAGGGGAAAAAGGCAGCATTAAAACACACATGCTGCTAAGAGTTCCATGGAACAGGTAAGAGTCCCACCCAGTGCTGCCCAATTTGGGTGATGCTGCTCTTTGGGCACCACTGGGCCATGCTAGGAGGGGGCTGCCACAGAGACCTGCCTTCTATTCAGGACCATGGGCCACTGCACAAATGCATCTCCTTGCCAGGGGCTGCTGCTGCTGCTTTCTAAAAAGGGGGGCAGTAGGCTACATATGTTTGGGAACCTACATTCTAACCCATTGCCACCAACTCTGTCCTGTCTCCACAGTCCTACAGGGCAGAGACACCTGCCCTATGGGGTCTCAGAAAGGGAGTCCTCCCGGAAGCAGAGTGCCACATCTTTCTCTGACTGAAGGGCAGTGCGGGTTTGCAGTCCCACCTCTTCCACCACCAGCTGAGTGCTCAAACCAGCCCCCACCTCTGCCCGAGCCAGGGCTGACTGTCTGACCCAAACCAACCCCACTCCCAGCACTTACCTAGAAGTGCCTCTAGAGTCTATTTGTCTAAGACAAATAGAGCAGTAAGAATGGGAGTCGAGTGCCCGGTTTGGTCTAGTGGATTTGTTGGGTTTTTTTTTTTTTTTTCAATTACAGGACTCTGTGAATGAAGTTAAAGACACCATGGATGTTCTAAGTCCATGATCAAATGAAAACAAAAATATCCCACTGCCACCTCATGGGGCAGGACTGAACCTCCCCCGGCAGCTTCTGAGGTTGGTGCTCTTTAAAGGAATAGAAAGTCAGACACTGGCAATGTCAAACCACTGACTTTGAGGATCACAGCCCAGCTCCTTAGCGCCATGCCACCAAGGCTGGCTGTTAAGCTGAAGGAAAAGGCCCTTGAAGTCGATTAAGGCAGTGAGGCAGCCCAAGGGTTAAGTAGGTGCAACCACCACCTCCTGACACCTCCCCCCTCCCAGGATCTCACTGTGGGAATTCTGTCATCTCTGGTATTTTCAACCCCCTGGGGGGAGAACCCAGTGCTAGACTCTGGGGTTTCAGACACTGCTTCCTTTTCTATTGACTACACTAATTCCTTTCATACTGGAGGGAAAATCTGCCCCCCTCCCCTCCGGGTGTTTCTCTGCTATGTTTTATTTATGACAGCTCCAATGAGTGTTTCTTCAGGCAGCCAGTATCTTTTTATGAAGAGAAGGCAAGCAGTGTTTGCTATTCCTGCGTCCTCCTCCACGGCTCACAGTTCCATGGGAGTTACTAGAAAAAACCAGCCCGGTTTCTGCAAAAGGAGCACTTTGTCTTGACATTAGATGTGCCTCTAATTTCGACTTCGTTTTCGGATCATAAAATCGATGCCACACAAACAAATCTAATTGAGCATCCAAGTGGACTTAGGCCGTCCTGCCAACTCATTTGTCCACTGACAAATGAACCCAGGCATCTCTTGGACCCATCAGCCCAGATTAAGGCAACCTTGTTCTGGTTTGTTCTCACTGATGAAGGGCCTCTGAGCTTCTAGCGGAGATCCTTGGATCTAATTCTGGAAATTGCCAGGGGGTGTTTCCCTGGCCCAGCTCTGTCATGCATTTCTGTGATGCACAATCTACTTGTGCAGACACTGTGGTCAACCCAAATCCCGCCCGCCTCCTTCCTCCCATCCCACTAGGCCCAGCTGTGCTGCTTCTGTCCAGGAAGCCTTGAAATCTCTCTCTGCTCTCTGAAAGGCAAGACCAGCACTGCTCTGTGAGGGGTCAAGACGCCAGTTCCCCACTCATTAGATGCTCTCTGTGACAAAACTGGTCTCTTTTCCTAGGCGTCAAACAGGTGGACAGGGACCCGGGGGATGGATTTGGGGTAACAGCCACCACACCCTCAGAAACTCTGGTCCTGTCCACATTATCCAAAGCCATACTCGAGATTGAGATGAGGAAGCCTGCATTCTTGCTGTCAGGTTCCCGTTCATAGCGACCCTGTGTACAGCAGAAGGAAACGCTGCCCTTTCTTGCCCCACCCTCATGATAATTACCACGCTGAGCCCATTGATGCAGACAGGTGTCAGTCTACCTCAGTGATTGTCACTGAGCTCCTTCTCCCTGTACTTCACCCAGCGTGAGGTCCTTTCCCCGGGACTCCTCTCTCCTGAGAGCATGTTCAAAGATGGTGAGATGATAAGGTCTTGCTGTCCCTGCTTCTAAGGAGCATGATGGTTGTACTTCCTTTAAAACAAGCTCCTTTATTCTCCTGAGAGTCCACAGTCCATGCAAGGCATCCCCTTCTGTTTGTGTGTGTGTGTGTGTGTGTGTGTGTGTGGCATCACTTCCCTGGTGGGAGTAGGAAGCCCAGCCTTGCTCCTGGAGGGCCGCTGCTGGATTTGAACCGCCAACCCAGTGGGCCAAGGCATGCCATTCTTATCCAGCCTTCTTTATTCATTGGTCAGCGTGCACGGAAGGCTGGCGTAGGTCAAGCACACTCTAGTGTGCCATCCTTGCTCTTAAACACTTTAAAGAAGTCTTGTGCAGCAGACCTGTCCGAGTGTAAAGAGTTTTTTAGTTGAAAACCACAATGGCTGCTTCCATACTCACCGATTGTGGATTCGAGTAAGATGAACTATTCGGCAACTTTGACCTGTCCTCTGTTAGCCGTCACGTCATCTATTGGTCCAGTTGTGAGGATTTCTGTGTTCTTTACATTGGGTTCTCAGGCTGTTGTCTTTGATCTTGATCAGTAAGTGCTTTGAGCCCTCTAGCTTCCCATAGTCAAGGTTGAGTCTGCAGGTGTTTAATGTGTTCTTTCTCATATCGTTTAGTTGGCTCACATTATTTGTTCAGTGCACAGATTGAATAGATTGGGTGAAAAGATACACGCCTGGCAAGCATTCATGGTTCCTGAATATAAAGCAAGCACTATCTTCTTGTCCTGTCCCAATCATGACCTCTGGGTCTATGTACAAGGCCCACACGTGCACAATTTAGTGTTGTCAAATCCTCATTCTTCACAATGCTATCCGTAGTTTGTTATGATCTACACAGTCGAATGCCTTTGGATCTCAACCTGTGGATCGAGACCTCTTTGGGGGTTGAACGACCCTTTCACAGGGGATGCCAGATTCATCACAGAAACAAAACGACAGCTATGAAGTAGCATCAAATATAATTCTATGGTGGGAGGGGGTCCGCCACAACATGAGAAACTGTATGAAAGGCTCGTGACCTTAGGAAGGTTGAGAACCACTGCCTTCGCTAGTCAAACAAGTAAACGCCTTTCTCCTTTCAGCCAAGATCACTTTAATATCAGCAATGAGAGGCTCTATCCCAAGTCTTCTGTGACTGGCTTTAATTTCTGGCAGCTCCCCATCCAGGTGCCGTTGCAGCCATTTTGGCATTGCTTCACCAAAATGTCGCGTGTGTGTGACATTGGCGGTTTTGTTTGATTTCCTCATTCTGTTAGAGCACCTTTCTCTGGCGTGGGACCTCTTCCATTTGGTTGGCCAGGTGCCTCTCTTCTAGCCTGTGTTAGTCCGGGTTGACTAAAGAAACAAGTTCATAGACACGCATATGGATATAAGGGAAAGGTTTATGTATAAGAGGAATGGAACATTGAGAAAGCATCCCAATTCAGTCCAGTTCAAAGTCATAAGTCCGATACTAGTCCATATGTCTGATACCAGTCTATAAAGCCTCCTTCTGACTCATAAGTCACAGGCCAGTGGGTGCAGAGTCCCGACTCTGGCAGGGGACCCCTCATGGCTCCTCATTCCCAGGGCTCAGGGTCCATCAGCAGTATCCATTGGTGGTAGAACCATCTCAGCACTGGCAGGGATCTCTCTGACTTTTCCGCTTCAGACGTCTGATTCCATCAGGGTAAGGCCGTGTGGCTTCTCCTGCGACTCCTCTAGTTCCTCGGACACTGCCATCTTTTCTTGTCAGTCAAGCAACTCCCAACAACTGGGAAAATGGTCTCTCATCTCCATGAGACTTTCCAGGAGAAAGCCACACCCACACAGAGGCCTCCTCATTGACAATCTCTAGATTGACAGGCTAGACTTCACCCCTACACCCCAATCATGAAATTGACATTAAATACATGACCGCCACACAGCCCTTCATCAAAGTGTTGGAACATCTCACTTGACAGTCCATCAATTCCTAGAGCCTTCTTTTTGGCGAATATTTTCGATGTAGCTAGCCTCTATTCTGTCAGTACCATTGGTTCTTGATCATACTACGCTAACTCTAGAAAGGCCAGAGCATCAATCAGTCCCTTTTGTGTGACTCTGTGTATTCCTCCTCTTTTCGCGATTCTGTGAGCGGTCAGTGTGGCTCGAGAAACAAATCCGAGGACTCTCAGGTATGTGTAAGAGGGAGCTTGATATCAAGAAGTGATTGCATATTAGGAAAACATCCCAGTCCGGTCCAGAACAAATTTGTAAGTCTGTTACTAGTCCATAAATCCCCCTCTGGACTCTCACAGCCACATGCAATGAAGCAGAAGGCAGGGGGATCACAGGCTGGCCCATGCAAAGTTGTGTGGGTCCAATGGCAGTGCTCTACTGTTCTCCAAGTTGCTCAACTTCAGGAAGGTGAAGCAGAGAGGGTGAGGGCTGGGGAGCATTTCCCAGGACCTTCCTAGTGGCAGAGTAAATGCTCAAGTCTTTTTTTCAATGACCAGCTTTCAGAGTATCAGTTTTTTTTTAGGGGGGGGGGGGCATCACTGCTCTCCGGTGGTGGGAGTAGGAGGCCCAGCCCCACTGCTGGAATTGAACCTCCGTCCCAGTGGGCCGCAGTCCCGCGCACAACCACTATGCCACCGGGGCTCAGCCCCAGAGTATCCGTTTTAGCACACTAGTGCCCTCCAGTGAGTTTTGAGAGACTGGTGTTTCTTTGCTAGTTTTTTTTTTTTTTCATTCCTTAAAAAAGTAACTCTATTAACACATAGATTTTTTGTTTGTTTGCTTGTTTTTGTGTTTTGGGTATCGCTGCCCTCTGATGGTGGGAGTAGGAGGCGCAGCCTTTGCTCCTGTGAAGTCGCTGTTGGAATTGAACCTCCATCCCAGTGGGCCGCAGTCCCGTGCACAACCACTACGCCATCGGGGCTCAGCCCTAACACTTAGATTTTAATATACTCAATACTTTTCAATCAATGGCAGTTATTCTTTTTTCCTGCCCACCCTTAGTCTTTCTGTGTTGGGTTTTTTGTTTTTTGTTTTTTTTTGGGGGGGGGAGGGCAAGTCCACAGTAATCTTTAATTGCTTCCTTGCCTGTCTGTCGTGTGTGTGTGTGTGTGTGTGTGTGTTTGTGTGTGTATGTAGGTATGTATATATGCATGTGTGTGTGTGTGTGTGTGTGTGTGTGTGTGCATCGCTTAGGGACCTTTAAAAATCGCCTGGGGAAGTAGTTAAAACATCAATTCTGGGTTAGGGTAAAAAGAAAAAAACACACATAGATTCTGCTTCAACTTGTCAGGAGTGGAAAGGGAAATTCTCCGCAGAGTGTCAACCCCAAATCAGCCCATTGAAAGCCTTGATTCAGACACAATGCAACCACTTCTCTAAGGACCTGTGATTTCTTTTGATGGGGCTATTACCTACTGGATTTTTTCTTAATTCTCAAATTTCACCTTTAAAATGAATCTAAAAGCAACACTTTCAGGGTAAAAAGAAATTTATTTCAAAAGCTAAAAGCACATTCAACTTGCTGCTCACAAAAGACATTTCAATGGGCTGCCATCACCGGGCACACACAAGAAAGACTGCAAAGCACATTAGGCCTTCCTTACTGGTTTTGCACTATTCCCATTCAGTTGGTGCAAACTGGTTTTAGCTCCACTTCGCCGGCCGAGTTGAATAAAACTGCACACTTTGAACTGTACAGAAGAGTGGGTGCGTGCAAACCTGAAGGCATCCTTTATGTTCTCTCAGTAGAAACAAAAGCTCACAGGGGAGCTCTGAGCCAGGACCAACTCCATGGGGGTGGGGGTGTTAGCCAACCATGAGGAGCACGAAGCAAAGCAGGCTGGGACTCATGGTGCCAATCAAACAAATGGACAGTTGTCCAGCTCAATCTCAGGTAGAACAGAGAAGGAAGTGTGCTGGGTTGTAATTTTCGAGAGACTTTAGTCCACATAAAAAGAGGTGCACGTGAACTAGCGTCAGGTCGCAGCTGTAGCAGATATTCGTTTATTCCTTCAGCTGCAATCCTTCTACGAATCCATGATGCAGTCTCCATGCCCAGACATCTGGAAGCCCCACATTCAGTCCTTCGAGCCGGGGTGTTTTACATTCATGGCTGAAGGCAGAACACTTCCTCCCTCCCCTCTTTTGGTGAAAGTAAATCCATCACAGCTAAAATTTTTGCACACCCGTTGAAGGCAGGATCACAGTATCGTGATGTATTCAGTAGACCGAGCCAGAATACGATGAAATTGGCCTCGCTTCTCGGCCTGTCAAATCCCCTGAGATCCTTGGCACGTTGCAATTGATAGCCCTTATTTTGTCACTGTGGTTTGGGTTAGGTTCTCAAGCCATAAATCTGCTTTATTCTCTTTGGGGTTGCCAATTTGTCATTCACACCCTCCCCACCAGCCACAGCCACCTCAATGTCAAGCTTCTTTTGTACCAAACACTAAACTTGTGCCAAACTATTTCTTCCCCCAAGAAAACTCCATAGGTGGATGGCCAGGGAAATTTCAATAGGAGAATTTGCCCATTTGACTTCCCCTCTTTGTCAGCAAACACCTTGTCACCAGAGCTGTTACTGTACCCTGGGACCTTGACCACAGTTGCCTGAAGGCTTGGTTCTTCCACATCTAGGGTGCCTTATGGAAAGGGCTCTGTCCTAGACAGACATTTCGGGCTGCTCTCTGAGCGACTCCACGTGCTCTTGGACAGGCCTTTGTCCCTTGCAGGACATCAGTGTTCTCATCTCCTCGTGATCGCCAGCTGCCAGTTCCAGTGAAAGCTGCCTACGTCTCTTGCCGTCCTTTCACACATTGGCAGCAGGAGGCAGGTCTCCTTGTTTCACTTGTGTCACCTTTGGCTCTGTTTAGCTGTTACAAGCTCAAATAAAATGAGGTGGAGACGCTGGGAAAGCAGGATGGAAAGAAACCAACAGAGAGGACTTTCAAATCACCTCCAATTAGTTGACCGTTTCAAAAATAGATGGACTGCTAAACAGAATGGGCCAAATTCATCAGGAAAGCCCCAATTTCTCACTTGATTTTGTTGTTGTTGTTGTTGTTGTTGTTGCAGATATACTGCCTTGCTTCAAGCTCCTAGAAGGTATAGACGCCCACAGACTTCTCCTAGGAAACTTTGTAGCAAGTCCAACTGCCTAGATATAAACCTTGCTGTTTCACTAACTAATTTTCTAACTGTGGGCAAGGTACTGCATCCTCTTTAGCCTTCATTTCTTGAGTTGCAACATTAAAGTTGTAATCGTCTCACCCTGGCAAATTGTCCCTGGTAGGTGCCATTCCAGAAGGCACACCTGGCTCACCATGGTTCCTGTGTCTGAGTCCATTGTTACAGCCACTGCATCGATCCATTTCATCGAGGGCCTCCCCCTCTGCGCTAGCAAGCATGACATCCTTCCCCAGGGACCGGCTTCTCCAGACGACAAGCTCAAAGTATGTAAGTCTTGCCAACCTTGCCTCTAAGCAGTTCCCTGGTCCTATCTCTTCCAAGGCAAATTTGTTTGCCCTTTTAGCAGTCCATAGTACTTTCAAAAGATATAATAAAATTCTTAGTAAGAGCCTGGCAAATCCTTAGTCCTCAATAAAATTGTCTCGAGGGATCTTTGATGGGGTTAACAACTTGCTTGCTAACCAAAATCTCAAAGGCTATCAAACTTGACTGTCAGTTTCTCTCAGCGTTTCAGCTTTGGAGATGGTGGGGCAATCCAGTTGTCCTTTAGAGTTGTTTTAAATGGCCCAGTGTATGGCAGTAAGAGCATGTCCATCACATGTAGCCACCACTCCTGATCCGGGAAGAAGTTTGTTTCCTTCAACATAACCCCCTCACCCTTGGTTACCCACCTTCAAAAGTTCAAGAGCACTACATTGTCCCCTGATCCCACAGCACCTGCAGTGATGCTTCATCTTCAAGCCAGCCCAATGGAGGATATTCTAGAACACTTGCTTTAGGGAGTAGCTGTCCACTCACAAATCAATCAAACACATACTAGGGCATTATTGCTCTACTGAGAGTCACTCAAAATGCGGTCTCCTCTCCCCAAGACCCTCCGTTGGTCCTGTTGTTTTCTCCCCGAGCTTGCTTCCCATGTCTGTCTTACATAAGTAGGCAAACCAGCAGTGTCCTAGGTGGCGGGGAGAAGGGTGTCGTGAGTAAACAATGCCATAGACAGGGAACAACCAGGGAATTAAAATCAAGTTATAGGAGGTGGTAGAGATCCTATGGTTATTAGAGCAGCACCAATCTAGCTGAGAGGAAGTAATAAGAGGTACGATATGAAAAAGTAGCAATGTGTAAATTATTAAGGTTCATGGGGGAGGGGAAGGAAGGGAAGTATGGGGAGCTGGTACTGAGGGCCTTAGTGAAGGGAGGATGTTTTGAGAGTGATGATGGCAACAAGTGTGCAAATGTGGCCTGCAGGCAATTGATGCATGTATGAATTGTGATGGGAGCTGTATGAGCCCCCAAGAAAATGATTTATTAGAAAAAAAGGTGGGGGAAAGAGGAGCTTCTACCAAAGTTTCAAGTAGAAAATATTTGGAAATGAAGATGGGCAACATATATACAAATATGCTTGATACAAATGATGTATTGAATGTTATAAGAGCTGTAAGACACCACCCCCCCCCCAATAAAATCACTGGAAAAAAAAGAAAGTAAAAGTTTAGAAAAAAAACATTTCAACAAATGTGCAAATATGGTCTGCATACAATTGGTGTATGTATTGATCATGATCAGAGTTGTATGAGTCCCCAATAAAATGATTTTTAAAAAAGATCTTTCTAGATGGGCTCAAATTGCAAGGACAGCAACAAAGAAGGTGAGCTAGGAAGCTTAGGAGTTGACCGTGTCTGTTAATGGCAGATAGTCGCTCAAAAGAAGAGGGTGAGCCTACGCAATTCCAAGCCTGTCATCCCTGTCACTTGAATTGGTGTCCTTTTTTGCCTTGTAGATTCTCAATAAAATAAATTTTGAAAGAAGCTTTCTCAGACAGACACATACAAGGTTACATTTGCCAGTCTAACAACCCCAGAATGAAACTGTGCTGAAGGCTACAGCCCTAGCTAATAAAGCAGTACATTCAAAACTAAAATAATAATAATAATACCATCTGTTAGTCCAGGTAGACTAGAGAAACAAATTCATAGACATGTATATATATGTGTGTATGTATATATATGTATATATATATATATTTGGAGAGGTTTATATACAAGAGCAACTGTACATCAGGAAAACATCCTACTCCAGTCCAGTTCAAAGTCATAAGTCTGATATTAGTCTATATGTCCGATACCAAACCATAAGTCCTCTTCAGATTCACGAAGCACATGCAGCGACACCAGGACAATCACAGGCCAATGAGTACAGACACTTGTGTATCCAGTGGTGGTAGAAACATCTCACCACTGGCAGGGGCCCCTCTGTGGGTTCTCAAACATCTCACCACTGGCAGGAGTCTGTACGTGGCTTTTCTGGCTGCAGAGGTCTGGTTCCATCAGGCTAGGCCCATGTGACTTCTCCTTCAGGATGGCTCACAGGAAGTCAGCCATGTATCTTCTCAGTAGAACAACTCCAAAGAACTGAATCAAAAGTTTCTCACCTCCACAGAGGAAATATGGTGAGATTTCCCAGAATTCTCAGAGAAAGCCATGCCCACAAAGAAGTATCATCCAGATTGACAGGCTAGACTCCACCCCTACACTCCCAATCATAAAATTGACACCAAAGTACATGACTGCCACAGACCACCCATTGTCAATTTGCCACTTTCACTTAACTCTGTAACCATATGTAATTTTCAAACGAAGAGTAAAAAAAAATCATATCTGTGTCTACAATGAACACAAGTGAGATCAATTGAAGGGCAGAGATATAGATGGCTCAGTGAGCCTCACCCTGTCTCTCTTGCTCTTGCATCTTTGGACCAGCTAGCTGCCTTGCTTGTCCTGTGCCTCGATCTCTAAGCTACACTACCCCTGGAACACCTAATCTGTGGATTGTCTTGCTGTGAGTTGAGGTTCCTTCAAGCCTTGCTTTGCCACACTCCTGAAATATACATCTCTTGAGCTGGAGACTGTGGGACCCTGTCATCTGGCTGACTCTTGGTGACCTCCCTTGCTGTTTGCTGCTTGTGGCACGGGATAGCCTGAATTGCTCTACAGAGGACTACTTGGTGGCCCTCAAGACTCGGAAGGTCAGTGTACTAGCTGTCTCATGCAAGTGAGTTACACCAAGCCATCTGTACTGCTTTATAGATTAGTGAAGTGTTTATTTCTTATGGTAGATATCTTTTCTAGCTATATAAATATACAGAGAGAATTATTAGGGTCCTGGTTTTGTTTCTCTAGAGAACCCTGTCTAACACAGTTTCCTAGTAAGAAAAACAATCCACCTCTTCAGCATTTCCACCCCTGGAAAAGCCACCACCAACTGTGTTCTAACCCTTGTGCAGCAATACAGAAATGTCTGAGTCCTTCCCCTTTAGCTAAACACTTCTGCACACCACGTCAACACCACAGCCCTTGGCAGCTTTCACAGCCAACATTCATAACCAATAGACTTCCTTTCCTCATGATAGCTACCCTACATAGAATATTTTCATAAGAAACATTGATAAATGGATTTCCCAAATGCAAGATACCTCCAAATTCCTTCACGTATGCTACATGTAGGAAGAAAATGGAAGTTACCTTCAGAAAAAGTATATCCTTCTCTGCTGTTGGGACTGCCAGAGTAGCCTGAAACTATGAAAACATGCCCAGGGCTTATTTGCCTGTAAATTATAAATAGACTCACATTCATCGTTTAATGGATGATTCTGGAAGTTTCCCAGAAACTTTCAGAAAAACAATTTCTCAGGAGCTTACATGAGGCAAAATGAATTTTAAAATAATAATAATTTTCTTTGGCATAAAGTGCTAATTAATTCTGATTCCCACTTGTTTTTGTGACTACATAATGTAATAACTGTATCCTTGTTAGTGTTTAAGATTTTGAAATATGGAGTGTTTGGTAGGTATGTAAATAGATCACAAACACCAAGAATAAGGTACCCTGAAAGTCAAAACACCCCCATCTTAAAGTCGTCACATGAGTCTGGAATACATATTGAATTCTATTTTATATTTTGCAAGAGAAATGAAGCTTCTGTTTATTATTCTATCTATTTTATATAGATAGATATAATATAAGAAATAAACAGTTAATCTATAAAGTAGTACAAATGGCTCAGTGCAACTCATTTCCATGAGACAGCTAATACACTGGCAGTCCTTCTAGTCTTGAGAGCCGCCAAGTAGTCCTCTGTAGAGCAATTCAGTCTATCCCACCACAAGCAGCAAACAGCAAGACAGGTCACCAGCCGTCATCCAGATGACAGGGTTCCATAGTCCCCAGTTCAAGCGATATATACCCCAGTCTCAAGATAAAGCAGATCTTGAAGGAACCTCAAACTAAAGCAGCAGAGTACATGGGTTAGGTGTCCCGCAGGTAGTGTAGCTTCCAAATTGTGGCAGAGAAAAAACTAAGGCAGTCACACACTTGTCTGATGATCAGAACAAGAGACAAGAACGGTGAGGCTGGCCTTTATTCCTCTGCCCTTTGATCAATCCCACATGTGTTTATTGGCCATGTTGGCACAATAAACCTACCTATCACATTGATAAAAATATTCAATAAAATAGGAATAGAGGGGAAGTTCTTCAATATAATAAAGACCATATACGTAAAACTCAGTGTTTACGGCAGTAAAAGCCCCGTCTTTTTTCTGAGATGCTGCTGGTGGTTTCTTCAAACTGCTGACAATGCAGCTCACAGCCCAATTCACAACCAACTCATAACCACCAGGGCTCCTTGAGTCAGCACTGACTTAACGGCAGTTTTGATTTTTTTTTTTTTTTGGTCTGTGTAAAACAATTGTTAGCATTTCATTCAATTGGGGGGGGGGTACTGAAAGCGTTTCCCTTCTGAACAGGAACAAAGTAAGGTTGTCCTTTATCACCACACTTATTTAACGTAGTTCTCAACATCTTAGCCAGAACTATTAGATATCTAAAAGACATTAAAAGAATCCAAAGTGGAAAAGACAAAACAAAACTTCCAGATGGCATGATTTTATAGACAACACTAAAGTCTAAATTAAAAACAAAATTGCTAGAACTCATTAAAATTTTAGCTTTAAGATCAACATAAAAATTAATTTGGTCTTTGTATATTAAGGAAGAGAACCCTGAAAATGAAATTAGAAGAACAATACCATGCACAATGGCCTCCCCAAAGTTCAAATACTTATGAATAAAATGAATCAGAGAAACGAAAGACTTTTACAAAGTAAACTATAAAGAATTTCTACGAGAAACCAAAAGAGATAACATAAATGGAAGAATGCCCCATGTTCATAGATGGGAAGATTTAATATAAAGAAAATGTTGGTATTGCCAAAAGCATGCCATGAATGTAATGCAATTCTGATTCATATTCCAGTATGTCTTCAAAGAAGTGGAAAAGCAGATCAGCAACATCATATGGAAAGTAAAGAAACACGAGATCAATAAAACACGACTAAATAACAAAAGTAAAGTAGGAACCCTTTATTCCCTGATTTGAAAATGTACTTCAGAGCCACGGTAATAAAAAATAGCAAATAGCCTGACACTGGGGCAGCAGTAGATCCATAGACCCATGTATCAGAACAGAGAGCCCAGAAAGACAATCAAGCACCTACCGACACCTGGGTTTTGATAAAGAATTACAGCACATCAAATGGGGGAAAGGTAATCTTTTCAGCAGATGGTGCTGGAATATTGGATCTCTACCTGCAAAAAGAATGGAACATGATCCATGCCGTGTACCATATTAAAAATAAAAACCCAACAAATTCAAGGTGGATCAAAGACCTAATTTGAGCCATGTCTCATCATCAACGTCTTTACTTCATCCATGTCTATATGGTGGACTCTATTTTGAAAAGGCAGCTCTTCCTTGCTCACAATTTGAGTGCCTTCCAACGTGCGTAGTTCTTCTTGTAGCAGGTCTACCAATGTTTCTCTGATAGTCACAAGATTTCCAGTGGCTAACTCCTCGGTCGTGGACAGTCTATTGCTTCTTGGTAGTCTCTTCTTAGTCTCGAGGCTCTGCTGAAACCTGTTCACTTTTTGTGATCCTTCTGGTATTTTAAACACCAGTGACATCGTCTCCAGCATCACAGCAATAAGCAAGCCACCATAGTATGACAAACTCGCAGACAAATGGTAGCTGACACTGCTAAAAAGAAAAAAAGCAGAAAATGGCAAATGCTGGAGGGGATGTGGAGAGATTTTAATATTCGTCCGTTGCTGGTGGGATTGCAGAATTGTACAGTCACTGTGGAAAACAGTATGGCACCTTCTTAAACAAAAGCAAATAGAAATATCATAAGGACTCAGCAATCTCTCTATTCAGTATATCCCCCAAAGAGATAAAGAATAAAATCAAACAGATACTTGTACACTAATGTCTATTGCAGTGGGATATATAATAGCAAGAAGATGGAAACAACCAAAAATCTTGTCCGTGGAGAGTTTCATAAATAAACTGTTTTATAGACACCCCATGGAATAGTAGCTGTGTCTAAAAATAATGAAATTGTCGAACACCTCAGGACATGGACAGGACAGGCATATGTACATAGTTATGTTCAGTAAGTGTAGGCAATTTTGTAAAGACAAATACTTCATGAGGCTATTATGAGAAAGAAAAACAAAACAAAAACTAAGAAAAGTGGTTTTCACATGTGGCTGTTACATAATCTCCTGTCAGCTTGAGAAGGGGGAAGCAAGTCTAGTCTATCAATCATGTCATAGCTAATGATGCCTCTGTGTGGGCACAGCCTTTTCCTGAGCAGTCTGGGAACTTCTGTGTTCCTCCTTGGAGGCGGGACACACACTCTCCCTGAGAGATATTTCTGCTGAAAAGTCACATGGTGCTATGCTGATGGAGCTGACGTGCTGGAGCTGAAGAGGCCACATGGAGACCCAGGGCAGTGCTGAGATGCTTCCACTACCACTGGATCCACAGGACTCCCCCACTGGCCTGTGATCTTCCTGTATTTGCCCTCATTGCATATGTTGTGTGAGTCTGCAGAGAAATTTATAAATAGGTAATGGACATATTGGCTAATAACAGACTTATGGACTTGATCTGGGCTGGACCGGGATGTTTTCTCACAATACAATTATTCTTTGATAGAAAGTTCTCTATGATACACATGGGAGTCTCTGTGGATTTGTGCCCTTAGTCACTCCAGGCTAACACACAAAAGTACTATAGTGAGGCAGGAGAGGAAGAGGAGATGGGAAGGGGGAGGGAGGAGGTGGTAGGTTGTGGAGAAGAAAAAGAAAGGGTCTTACAGATGTGGGACTTTACTGGGATCCTTTCACTGATGAGCTGGACTGTACAACCATGTTTTGTATGTTTTTCCTTGTGTGTGTTATACTCTACAAATAAAAAGAGAGAAGGAGAAGGCACACAGTCTTGAAAACCTTCT
Source organism: Nesogale talazaci (assembly GCA_004026705.1). NCBI lineage: Eukaryota > Metazoa > Chordata > Mammalia > Afrosoricida > Tenrecidae > Nesogale > Nesogale talazaci. Next base: position 20,452 of record PVJH01008295.1, read on the forward strand.
AGTTTCCTTCCCTATGAGATCTAAACACTGATCTGAGTGGTTACCACAGGAAGAAAAGTAACTTTGAGACTGATTCAATGCTTTTGGTGTATATGGTCTAATATCAAACAAATAATGATATGGAGGTTGTTACATTAAAAAAATCAAACAAAAGGCATCTCAGGAAGCTAAGTCTAAATGTTTTGCTACTAAGGCTGCAGTTCAAACATACTCAGGTTTATGTGAAACGAGTGTGTTTACACATGTCTTTGCAGTGAATGAGTGGCTGCAGACGAGTTCTCTCAGGCATACGCTAGTCTTAGCCTCATCGAACTCAACCAAGCTCACTGCCATCAAGCCGATTCTGATTCACAGCAGCCCTTCAGGACAGGATACAACGGTCCCTGTGGGTTTCTGAGACGATAGATCTTGATGGGAGAAAGTCCCCATCTTTCCTCTGTGGAGCAAGCAGCTGGTGGTTTCCGAAGGCTACTCCGCAACCGCAATGTCACCAGGGCTCCTTTAGCTCCGTGAGGTCCCCTTGATAAAGAGATGCAATGAAAACAGAACCTCTGGAGAGAATCTTCTGGGCATTGAATTCAAGGCAGAGAGGTTAGCTGAGAAGATGATGGTGATTTGGGGGGTTAGGGGATCCCAAATAGATCATCTGGATAGATTTTTCTCAAATGTCTCAAGACACTGGGGACTTATGAAGTTTCAAGAAAATCAGTAGCTGTTTTAGGGAGAAAAGGCCCAGGAAAACTTGGATCTAGGATTCCCCCAACCCCACTCCCATCACAACAAAGTATCTGCTCTTCTTCGAAGGTAGCAAGCGCTGTTCTATGACAACCTTATTGGAAAATCTTGCCATTCATATTTCTTCCTGTTCTCCAAACAAGAAGGGCATTGGAAAAGGGATCTGATTTGAGCCCCTCACAGAAGTCAGAACTGCCATTTGGATGTGGTGTCAATGAAAGACCACAGAGGTCTCCAGGAAAGGGTTAGCGAGACAGCAGCAAAACCTACTGAAGCAGGTCGAGCTAGAAGGAGCATGTGCTGAGAAACGAGCCCTTCACACCTGGCTCGTTCTATTTAATAAAGGCTTCCATGAATTTGTAGCAATGCTTTTTTTAAATAAAAAAACTATCTTTGTGTATCAAACTATACAAGCATTAGCCATAAGAAAAAAAAATTTTTTTTGACTATCAGTTTTCTAGCAGTGCCAGCTTTGGAATAAAGTGATTTCCTACGTAGAACCAGGAAAACCTTCCTGGATGGGGCACCAGTCACTGCTGTCTTATTCGCACTTCTCTGACCACTCTTAAATTCTTTTAATGAATCCAAAGAGCCTAGGGCTCCCCATGTCAAAGCCTTTATTATGCTTTTGATGAAAAGTTATCTTCCACACACTTCCTCCCAATCTCAAGTTCAATCTCAGTGCTGTAGGGAAGTCTGCCCTGTCCCCAACAGTCTAGGTTAACCCCCAACACTTCATACTGTCAACTTTCTCTATTAGGCATCAGGACAGTAGTTTAATATCTGTCTCCTCAGATAGACATCATTTTTCATAAAGAATGTTCTATGGATGAATGAATGATGTTGTCACCATTATCTGTCTTCAAGAAAAGCATCTTGGTCCTGTGACATTCCTAATGAATTGTTAATGGTTTTGGATCATTGTGATCCATACATTTTTTGCTGCCCAATTTCCAGGAACAGGTTGCCAGGCCTTTCTTCCTATTCTGTCTTAGTCTGGAAGTGTTGCTGAAATCTGTTAAACATCCTAGGACACATAAACTTCCCCTAAGGTACACCCAGTGATGGTTGCTAATGCAGGACCTTGTCTAGAATTGAACCTAGGTATCCAGCATGGAGTGTAAGAATTCTATCATTGAATCACTACTGCCCCTTCCTTGCAATTAATTGCAATTAATCATCAATAAGTTTATCATCATTGTGAGGGCAGCCTCACTGTATATCCAGTACAGTGTACAGTTTGTGGGATGCAAGTATAGCCTCAATCTTTTAAAAATGAGTGAATGAATGATATACAAAGATGAATAAATAAAGAAAGTACAAATCATAACCAGAACATTTTTGATAACAGTTAGAGTTTGGTTTGAGTGAGATCTACCCACCCACCACTCCCCAAATCCATAACTTTCCGTTTCTCTTTGTTTCCCTGAATATCTGGCATTCTGTCACGCAGGTCGGGGGGCTGTAGGAGGGCACACCACAGAGAAGTTCCCTCCACTTCCCTTCACCCAGTGGATGAGCAGGCAGTTGAAGTTCTCAGTGATTAACCCCTATGACACTTTTTAAGCATCCTCCTTTCATCATTCAATAATATGCAAAATCCTTTGAACCTAAACCTTCTCATTATCTGTAATTACTCAGTGAGACACATGAGCTGTTAACAAGAAGTGCAATTATCCCGCTTTGTAATAAGAAGCCATATTTATTGATACTGTGATTAGGAAGTCACTAAATATAGATGTGGTAATCTTAGGCTTAGTTCTCATGCAACCGGATGGCTGAAAGGCGTTTTTTCCCAGATGGCCAGACCACGAGAACCAAGACGGTTACCTCAGGGTCACTTGAATCTTAGTCTATAGACATAGGGTAGGGTTACTACTAATTTGCTTTTAAAGGCAAACTAAGCAAGCTCTATTTGATGGAAGATGGGAAATATTGACAGTCGTTGTTAGCTCAAATAATTCAAAGGGAGTGCTACGTTCTTCCCATGCTGGTCTCATCACCAAATCCAGGAGAGTCTGCCCCACTCCCTATTTCACACCAAGTGGGAAACTGATCAGAATCCAGCAGCAGGGTCTCCTCCACTCTTTGAACAGTCACAAGGTTGGATTATTACTAGAGATTCTTTTTTTGTTGTTTTTTAAGTATCACTGCCCTCTGGTGGTGGGAGTAGGAGGCTCAGCCTTTGCTCCTGTGAGCTGGAATTGAACCTCCATCCCAGTGGGCCGCAGTCCCGAGCACAACCACTACGCCACCGGGGCTCAGTCCTAGAGATTCTTTTAAAGAGTGTTGAGACCAACATGGAGGCAGAGGTTCTGAAAATCTCCATAGCAATGACTAAGAGGGGTAGATGGAGAGAAAGAGAAGGAAAATAACACAGCACATCTCTTATCTTCCTCATCCATCGTCACAGAGCAATATTTTTAGGAATATAGATTTGCTCAAAATTCCTAGCCTACCCCACTGCAAATCCCACCGCATTCCTGATTATAGAGAATATAGACTTCAGATGACACTGAAGGTTAATGATGGTCTCCTTTGTTCCCAGTCCTGACCCACAATATATTGGTTGGCAGCTTTTTCTCTACACCTGCCTTTTGGCTTTTTAGGGGATTTCATGAAGATGGCTTGGTCAGTGTTTCCACATAATCTTTACAAACACCTGCACTAATTACGATGGAGAAAAGCATTGGCATCAACCTGACAAAGGACCCTGAATGCAAGGACATGATTTTGCAAAAATGTACCCTTGAGTATAAAAACTATATTCATCTGGGTTCTGTTACAAATGATAAAAACCAATCTCTAGCAGTCAAGGCAAAAGAGGTAATATCTACCAGCTGAAAATGTCTGGACATGCACAGCTTAAGCAGTGCCCAAATGAAGACAGTCATCTCTCTCACCTTTTCTCACTTTGGTTCCAGCTCTGCATTTTTCTCTGTGGGGAAGTGTTAGTCAGGGTTGACTAGAGAAACAAAGCCAAAGACATATGTGTGTCAGAGAGAGCTTTATACCAAAGAGTATATTGAGAAAACATTCCAGTTCAGTCCCGATCGAGTCCATAAATCCAGTAGTAGTCCATATGCCTGATACTCTCCATAAGTTCCTCTTGAGACTCATGCAGTACATACAATGATGTTGAATGCAGGAAGATCACAGGCTGGTGGGTGAAAAGTCTTGAGGATCCAGTAGGGGTGCTAGCATCTCAGTGCTGGTGCAGCTCTACATGTGGCTCCTCCAGCTCTCAGCAGCAGCAAGTGAAGCAGAGAGTGAGAGTGGCCTGTCTCCAAGGAGAAAGAGTGGAAGTTCCCAGAATCCTCAAGAAAAGACCATGCCCACAAGGAGGCATCATCGGGCTGATGCTTCCTGATGGACAGGCTGGACTCTACCCCTTCCCTCTTAATTAAAGACCAGATATTTTAAAATCAAGAAGTTAAAAATCAAGCAACCATTTCAGTGTGAAGGAGTGGAAGATAGTGGAGAGGCAAAACCTATCTGCAAGTTAGCACATTAAAGACCCAATAAAATCGGGATCTGTTCGCAATGTGTTAATATCCTCAAGCTGACATGAGATTATGAAGCTACCACAACCAGGCTTTGTCCAAGAAGTGGTAAAATGACCTTCACTATACCTTATCAACTTAGCAACTGGAATAGAAGCAGTTGCTCTTTCTCAATTCGAATAGAAGTCCAGAATTGAATTTCATTATTTTAGTTTGGAGCAAGGGCCCCTTTCTGCACCCATCGTTGTGAAAAAGAGTAATTGAAAATGTTGGCTAGCAGGCTGAGCCCTGGTGGCGCAGTGGTTGTGCGTGGGACTGCAGCCCACAGGGTTGATGGTTCAAATCCAGCAGCAGATCTCCAGGAGCAAGGCTGGGCTTCCTACTCCCACCAGGGCAGTGATGGCACAAAAAAAGAAAAGAAAATGCTGGCTAACCATCGCTGGAAATGGGATCAGCAAACTACATTGTCAGTTTGGAAAGATGTTGCTTACAGTACAGCATGGGTGATAAAGTAGGTTATCTGTTGGGCTGTTAACCTTAAAATCAGAGGTTACTCTCCACCAGATCTTCATGGAAGAAAGATGAGGATATCTGATCCTGTAACGATATAACACACAAGCCACCACAGTGCAACGAATGATTCTCTTGTTTGATTTCTTGACTGCCGCTAAGACAAGCTCCTAGGATTTTATGAGTCAGTGTCCACTGGCCAACACCTACCAATGATGACACTCACAGAGCCAAACCCAGCAGTCCCGCAGTCCCAGATGGTATGCTGTCTCTATCTTCTTTGCAGGCTGACTTCAGTTATCTTTTGCCTCCATTGTACACACTGAGACTGCTTGAAGCACCATCACAACATGGCAGAAGCAGGAGTGACTGATGCCTGTTATCTTTCCCTCCAGGCACCTGAAATCCAATCACAGAGTCCAACAACAGTATACTGAACCCACAGCCATCAAGCCAACTCTCGTTCACAGCAACCCTATTCTTAAAGCTCTTTGTGTGTTAATCAAACAAAAAAATTCTAGGTCTACTTAGAAAAAATAGTTTTATTGGTTTATATGTCATACAATGTAATCATTCACACATTGTAGGAAGAATTGCCTAATCACCACCATAATCAATTGCAGAACATTTTCTTTCTTTCTTTTTTTTGGGGGGGGGGGCGGGGGCATCACTGCTCTCTGGTGGTGGGAGTAGGAGGCCCAGCCCCACTGCTGCAATTGGACCTCCGTCCCAGTGGGCCACAGTCCCATGCACAACCACTGCGCCACCGGGGTCAGCCCGCAGAACATTTTCTTTTCAAACAGCTACTATGGCACAGGACCAAGCTGTGTTCCCTTGGATCATACACAGCATCACTATGAATCAGAGTCCACTTGCCGCCATTTAGCAACAACCTTCTCAAGCATCGGGGAGACTAATTGCTGTTAGTGCTCCTTTTCCCTTTAACCCCCCCGGTCATGTTAATTGATTACTATTTCGATAGATTTACCTATCCTGGTTTTTATATACAGAGCATCATACAAACACAGTCAATTCTCAGGGAAGCAGCAGTCAAGAAATCAAACAATATTGGGCAAACCTACTGCCAAAGCACTTTTTAAAGCCTTGATGAGGAATAAGGTGCCCATTAGCCGAGGCATGGTATTTTCTTTTTTTGGGGGTGGGGTGGGGTGGGGTGGGGCATCACTGCTCTCCGGTAGTGGGAGTAGGAGGCCCAGCCCCACTGCTGGAATTGAGCCTCCGTCCCAGTGGGCCGCAGTCCCGCGCACAACCACTACGCCACCGGGGCTCAGCCCGGCATGGTATTTTCGATCCGCTCATATGCATGAGACAGTTACAGAACAAGCAAAGGAAATCTGCAGAAGAATGGATGCCTTCAAATGTGCTGTGGGTGAAGAATATTAAAGATACCATGAGCTGCCCAAAGAACAAGCAAGCGCTCCTTAGAAGTTACAGAGGTGAGACTTCCTCTCAGACTTTGGACATGTGACCAGAAAAGACCAATCCCCGAAACAATATACGGTGCTCAGTAAAGTAGAAGAGCAGCAAAAAGCAGACTCTCAGCGAGATGGCTGGACTCAGCAGATGTAGCAATGGGTTCAAATGTAACAATGACTATATGGAAGTCACGGGCCCAGGCAATGTACACATGATCACTATGAGTTGGAATCAACTTACTGACACTTAGCAACAACCACTTTCTCAAGCATTAAGGCCATTAAAAAAAAAAAGATAACCAAACCCACTCTCATTTGGGTCAATTCCCACTCAATGAAACCCTGTAGGACAGAGTAGAATGTCTCTATAAAATCTTATAGAACTCAACAGCCTTACCTTTCTCCCTGAGAAGTGACTGGTGGGTTTGAACCGCTGATCTTTCAGTTAACACCCCAAGGCATAGCTCACTATGTACCAGGGTTTCAATCAAATAAACCTCAATTATCCAGGGGGGTATCTTTGCTTTTTTTTTTTTTTGAAGAGAAAGAAAAGCATTTAATTTTTTTGTTGTAATCATTATGAGTTAAGAACATCACCGAAGTTAATAATTCACATATTTGGCCTCAACATACAGTGGATGAGGTATTTGAGAAGAGCAATTTAACTTCAGTCTGTCGTGTGTATAGTTGGGAAGTTACCTTCAACTTGTTCAAGAGCAGAAGTAGATGAAAGGACTACAGTAATAATAAAAACTGGGAAGTGTCTCAACACCACAGTCAATGGACAGATACTTGGGGAAAATATTCTCTCCATGAAGAATATTATGTATTTTTTTAGAATGGGTACTTTTCCTGTGAGTGCAATATTCAACAGTTTGAAGTCACTAAGGTTCCAATTAGAGAGAAACAGATCCTAAAGTCAGCCGGTGTACTGGGCAAGAGAAATTCCACGCAGAAGGAAACTTAGTGAACTTGTCTGCAGTGGTAGAGACATTTCTGACACAAGACTCAGCTGAAGAATTTGCCACTTAAGGTCGGCTTGAGCCATTTGTACTTCAGAAGGGTAAGAAACTGTTGGTATTGGAATTTTTAACTTTTGTTTCATCAACTGAGATGAATGGTAGTTTGTGGAGTTGTACCAATTTGAAGCATCAGTGCCTTCTGTATCTCAACTCAAGAAGCAGTGAGTGAATTGGGGTTGCAGAGAGTTGACTTCACAAGTCCAGGTTGCAAAGGGTGATGCCCGCATCTGCCAGTCAGTCTGTGCACACTGCAGGCAGGACCACAGGAGGGTGTGCGCCGAAACCCAGAGGGATCATCTTTCCATTATTAATTGCAATCTTAGATGTGCCCTTTTCACAGCTATTCTAGTCACGTTGGAGGCTTCTCATGAACACCTTGTTCCTCTGGACACACTTGGGGCACAGCATAATGTTTTCCAGAGGTGGAGGTGGGAAATGTCAGGTGGGTATCTAGAAGAACCCCAGACTCATGTAGCTGGCACTGCAAGGGAACCCAACCACCTGTTTTAGCAGGGAAACTTTTCCCATGTCCCACACACCTCCTGACTCCATTGGTCTCCTGTGGCAGTTCTTCCACCTCCACCTCCACCTGCCCAGCTCAGCCTGCAATTCTTGCCCAGGAACCCTGCCCAGCCTCCTGAGTGGAGCTTGTCCCCATACCTGTATAACGTTCTGCTGGAGGGCAGATTCAAAGGCAGGTGCCCCGTCTGCAGGGGAAGGAGTCACTTCAGGAGGATATGTCCCCTCCACTCACATCGTCCGGTTCTGAGAACTGTATAGAGATATTTTCCCCTTGCCCATTTTGGATTTTTTTTTTTAGCCGTGTCTGGATCTTGACTTCCTTTACTGTGGAGGGAAAATTATTTTGGTTTGGGTTAACATGTGTACACAGGTGTGCTTATATGCATGTAATTTCTGGCTCTTGGAGCTCAACTTCAATTGATGGTGCCAGGCCGGCAGATGTCTCGGTGCACCAGGTGAGCCAGTGACAGTATGGATGGTAATGGAGGAATTGGAATCTTCCCACGGGGTTTGGGGCTGTCATTGCTTTGCAAATTCTTTTGTGAGCTGGGTGCCTCTTCTCCTTTGTTTGTTCTTTTTCATGTGGCTACTTGAACCGAGGGATTTTGTAAAGCTGACATGGTGCAGTGGTAGCCTATTCCAGTTGTTCAGGTTCTGACATGGGTTCAAACCTGAGAGCCACACACTCTTCCCCTGGCTTGTCTGTGAAGTTCTGAATTAAGGGAGTTTATTAGGGAAGTTAAGAGCTTACCACATGTCAGGATCAACAAACAGTCATGATATGGCCATTGGTTTCCTCGCTCAGTAGTCAAGTCTCTCTCTGGTCTCAGCCTTTCAGTCGTGTGTTCCTTGGATTTTTAGATCCAAGGACCAGACAACTAGCTACCTCCCACCTCGTCCCCCTGCCCCCAGTATTCTGTCTTCTCACATTTCCATAGTCTGAGGTCAAAGGAGAAGGTAACCCCTAGCCTTGGCACCATGTCTCTGAGTCTTGATGCTAATCTCTGATGACTTATTGGCCTCAACCACTTCAGACAAGATCTTGGATCTACGCCATCAAAGTCTTTGATTTTTACAGCTTTTTCTTGTCATTGTTTGATTTCTTAACTGCTCCTTCTTTTTGATGTTAACCATTGACTCAAGTAGAATGAAGTAATTTAAAAATTTCAATTTCTCCTCCATTCACCATGATATTCTTCATCAAATAATTCACTTGTGAAGATTTCCATTTTCCTCATATTTGGGTGGAAGTGGTAACGGCAGCCTTTGACCTTCATCAGAAAGTACTTCAACTCTTCTTCATTCTCAGCAAACAAAGTTGTATATATTGCAGGGTGTTAATGGGACTCTTTCCAGTCCAGATGCCAAGTTTATCTTGATGTACCCTGGTTGTTTGTCCAGAATACAGATTGGATATATATACAATATAGACACCTTTCCTATTTTAGAATCATCTTAAGAAAAAGGCTTGAAGTCGGTTCAAATTAGGAAATGACTTTTACTGACCTTGTATTTATATTTTCCGCTGCCCATCTGTCAGTTTGCTGTTTTGTTAGGAATATATCATGTGGTTTAAAATCAGGAAACATATGCATCAGAGTTGTATCCTCTCACTGATACTTGTTCAATATGTCTGCTGAGCAAATCCTCCAAGAAGCTGGACTCTATGAAGAAGGGTGCAGCATCAGGATGGAAAGAAAGTTTATTAGCAATATGCAGATGACCCAACTTTGTTGCTGAAAGCGAGGAGAAATTGAAGCACTGGCTGATGGAGATCAGGGATTGTATAGTCTTTGGTGTGGGGGACAGCTCAATGTAAAGAAGACCCAAACCCTCACAACTGGACCAATATTGACATCACGATAAATGGAGGGCAGGCTGAAGTCGTCAAGGATCTTGTCCTCCTTGGATCCATAGTCCATGCTGAAAAAGTGAGGATTGTGGGGATGGCACAGGACCATGCGGTGTCTCGTTCTGCTGTGCATAGGGTCGCACTTGATGACACTTAGCAAAAACCACGTACATGGTATTCTTCATGTTGCTGTGAGTTTGCAAGCTTTGGCACTGGTGCTTGACATATCAGCAGAATTTGTAGTCTAGAAAAGATGAGGATGAAAAGTCTAGAAATCTGTGTTTTTGAAAATCAACAATGAACCCTGTGGGTGACCAGGACTCATTTGCTTTGGGAACATCATCAAGAGAATTCAATTCCTGCAGGAGGACTTCACGTTTTGAGAAACAGAGTGCCAGGGATGAACCCAAGCATACCTTCAACAATGAAAATGGCAACATTACCAGGCAACAATTAAAAAAATAATTTTATTGGGAGCTCATACAACTCTTTTCACAATTCATACACATATCCATTGTAGGCAAAGCACATTTGTTGCCATCATCATTCTCAAAACATTTTCTTTCCACTTAAGCCCTTGGAATTAACTCCTCATATTTCCCCTCCCTCCCCCTTCCCTCTCTCACAAACCCTTGATAATCATATTGTATGCTATTCAATGTCTCTCTTCACCCACTTCCCTGTTGTCTATACCCCCAGGAGGGTATCTTTCTACTCCACTTTCCCTCCACCCATTTGCTATCTGCACTCTCACCACTGGTTCTGAAGGGATCATCTGTCCTGGATTCTCCATTTCCAGTTCCTATCTGTACCAGTGTACATCTTCTGGTCTAGCAGAATTTGTAAGGTAGAATTGGGATCATGATAGTGCAGGGAGAGCATTTAAGGACAAGAGGTAAGTTGCATATTTCATTGTTGTTACACGCTACTTTGACTAGCTCATCTCCTCCCCATGACCCTGCTGTAAGAGGATGTTGCTTCACTTACAGATGAGTTTTGGGTCCCCAATCTGTATTTTCTCATTTATAATGATATAATTTTTAGTTCTTCGATGCCTGATCATTGATCCCTTCAACACCTAATGGTCACACATTCATTTATGTGGGCTTTGCTGCTTCTAAGCTAGATGGCTGCTTGTTTACCTTCAAGTTTTCTAGGACTCTTCCAGGGGTTCTATCTTTTGATAGCCAGGCACCATCAACTTTTTTCACCACATTTGCTTATGCACCCATTTGTTTCCAGCATTCATATCAGGAAGGTGGGCACATGTTGACACGGTTTTTAGTTCTTAAGTGATTAGGCAACAATTTTTCTGTGGTGACATAAATTCACCATGGGCAAAGTCAACATGCTGGCAGCTATCAATCTACTTTTATTTTATCCTAAATTGACCCACCTTTGGACTTGGATTGCATAAAAATATACCTAAAACCATGGATGACCTGTTCTCATTGTGTTTTTCTAAACATATTAACAATAAAAGTCTTATAAATCTAAATTAAAGCCATAAAATACTGCTCATACAGCCAGAATAGTACTTTTGTCAATGGGACAACTGAACCTCTCATGCATTATGGACAGAAATGCAAAATGATAAAACCACCTTCACTGCAGTGATCCCAATTACATATAGATTTTTTTAAAGCTGTTTGATGCTAATCGAATCCATGTAAGTAGTTCATATCTATAAATTATGTATCACATCAAAAAGTGATCTCTTGGGCTGAGCCCCAGTGGCGTAGTGGTTGTGCACAAGACTGCAGCCCACTGGGATGGAGGGTCAATTCCAGCAGTGGCTCCACAGGAGCAAAGGCTAAGTTTCCTCTCCCACTACCAAAAGGCAGTGATGCGCTCCCCCCCCCAAAAAAAAACAAACAAAAAAAGTGATCTCTTGGATTCCCATGCATTTTTCATTGTGTTTAAACCTTGACTCACACAATGGGATCTTTATGAAGTGTCCTTAGGTAGGCTAGATGTACTTTCAAGAAGAAGAAGAAAGAAGCCATGACATTAAAAGAAAAACTCCAAGTGTGGAAATCTGGTTGTGTTCCACTTAAGTAACCCTGAAAAATACAGTTCCCTAGCTGGTAAAGAATAAAGAACAAATAGGTCAGTGATCAGCATTGGGCCTTACTTAGGTAATGGTGATCTTTTAAACATTTTTTTGTAATCCAAGTGAATTTTTATGAAGGACAGGACCAGTTTCAGGTGACTCAAGAGGGTGCACACTATTTTTCGAAAGCGTGCCAAGCCATATGGAAGCCTCGCTGGATGTGGCTCACAACTGGGCACCAGCAGCCATGTGGAAAAGAGCACCCACACATGTGGAACTGGCATGGGGGTGGGAGATCCTGGGAGGCCAGAAACCCAAGAACCTTAGGGGCTAAGAGCAGATGGGCCTAGAAAGTGACATGTGGCAATTTGACGTGTGGGTCAAGATACTGTGAGTCCTGAATAGGTCCTTTGTGGGTGCATATGTGTCCACTTGGGGGAGGGAGGCCCTTAACTTCCACCTGCCACTGACCAGGATCTTGGTAAGAGAGAGAAATTGGCTTTTCAGCAGCCAGCCTTTTTTAAACTTTTAAAAGACTTTTAAAACTACACTGTTAGGAGAGTGGGATTCTACCTTATTGCTAAGGTGACTAGCTGGTTAATAAATGAGATAAAATGCTGAGAGAGAGGTAAAGGGCATTTATAGAGGTTTAAATACAGGCATGTACTTTGGTGCATATATTTATATATGATGATGGGGAAATAGATCAATGTGCATATATTTATAGGTTTAGTATTAGGAGAGCAGATGGGCATTGGATCTTCACTCAAGTGCTTCCTCAGAGCAATAACATTTTGTTCTATAAATTTGGCATTCCATGATGCTCACCTTCCCGACACAATCACTCAAGACAAAAGTGTGCATAAGCAAAAGTGGTGAAGAAAGTTGATGGTGTCTGGCTATCAAAAGATGTAGCATCTGGGGTCTTAAAGGCTTGAAAGCAAACAAGCAGCTATCTAACGCAAAAGCAACAAAGCCTGCATGGAAGAAGCATACCAGCTTGTGGGTATGTTGAAGGGATCAGTTATCTGGCTTTAAGAACTATAAATCATAACATTGCATGCTCGCTTTCCTGATATGATCACTGACAACAAATGTGTGCATAAGCAAATGTGGTGAAGAAAGCTGATGGTGCCTGGCTATTAAATGATAGAGCACCTGGGGTCTTAAAGGCTTGAAAAAACAAGTGGCCATACAGCTCAGAAGCAACAAAGACCACATGGAAGCAGCACACCGGCCTTTGTGACCACGAGGTGCCCAAGGGATCCAGTATCAGGTATCAAAGAACTAAAAATTATATCATTATAAATGAGGGGGAGTATAGATTGGGGACCCAAAGCCCATCAATAGGTGAAGCAACATTCTCTTACAGAGGGGTTGCAAGGGAGGAGATGAGTCAGTCAAGGTACGGTGCAATAACAATCAATTATGCAACTATCTTCTAGTTCTCAAATGCTTCTTCCCACCATCATGATCCCAATTCTATCAGGCAAATCTGGCTAGATCAGAGGATGTACACTAGAGTCAGAAACATGGGGAGTTTAGGATACTTTTAAATTAAATTAAATTAAATTAAAATTTTTTTGACATCACTGCCCTCTGGGGAAATTTAGGGTATATGGTTTCTTCAGGACCAGTGGTGGGAATGGTGATACTGGGAGGGTGGAGGGATGGTGGAATAGAAAGGGGGAACCAATTTCACCGATTTACATATAACCTCCTCTTTGAGTGTGGACAACAGGAAAGTGAGTGAAGGGACACACTGGACAGTGTATGATGAAAAAGTAATAACAATTTGTAAATTATTAAGGGTTCATGGGAGAGGGAGAGGGGGAGGGAAGGGAAATATGGGGAGCTGGTACTAGGGGACTAAGTGGAGGGAAGATGTTTTGAGAGTGATGAAGGCAACAAGTGTGCAAATGTCACTGGCATACAATTGATGTGTGTATGGATCATGATGAGAGTTGTATGAGCCCCCAATAAAATGATGCATAAAACAAAAAAGGAGAGGAAAAGAGGAGCTTATACCAAAGGCTCATGTAGAAAATATTTGGAAATGAAGATGGCAACATGTGTACAAATATGCTTGAAACAAATGATGTATTTAATGTTATAAGAGCTGTAAGAGCCTCCCAATAAAATCATTAAAATCATTTTTTAAAATGCTGAGAGAGAGAATGAAAAATTTGAATTACTTGAATGTAGATTGGAGTTTGCAACCGGAACAAACAAACCAACCCAAACCAACTTCCTGCCTTCAAATAGATTATGAATCAGAACAATGCTGGAAGACAAGACAGAGCTGACCCTAGGGTTTCTTACACTCCATCCTCAGGGGAGTAGAAAGCCCCATGTTTCTCTCTTGGACCAGCGAGGGGTTTCAAACTGCTGACCTTGCACAGTGGTTAGTGGTATCACTATATTACCCACTATGCCATAGTTGCCTGAAGATGAATCTAGTATAAAGACCATAATAAAAAAGGCAATAAGATGCATGAAGTCATAGGAGCAAGTTATGTTACCAGGAAAGAAAGCTTTGCATTTTTTTGTGAAATATTTTCAAATCTTGAATTAAAAATGCAGTCTTATTGTGGCATAGCATATTATACTGGTAACATACAAAGTGAGTGTTAATCAACTGTTTATGTTACCATCAATGCTTTCAGTCAATGATAGGCTATTAGTAGCAAACTATTTTGGGGGGAGTCAGAGGTATATGTGGATTTTAACTGCATTTCCTAGTCCCCTCATTGTTCAAAGGTCAGCAAGCTGTACACCTACCAGATGGCCCTTCAATTTCAACCCTAAATATTCTCCCTACAGAAGTGAAAATACATTCACGCAAAAAGAATTGTACATACACCCAGTGACTCAACTTTCAATTAACTAATAGACAGGCCTGTAAGTTAAAAAAGGAGTCCTAGTGGCACAGCGGGTTACATCATCAGCCAGCTAACCACAAGTTCAGGAGTTCAAAACTACCAGCCATTCTCTAGGAGAAAGCTGAGGCTGTCTACTCCTGTAAAGACTTACAGTCTCAAAAACACTCAGGGCCAGTTCTAGCCTGTCCTGTAGAGTGGCTGTGAGTTGAGTTGAAATCAACTCGATGGCAGTGAGTGTGGGTCAGTTTATAAGGTAAACAATAACATTCCAGAGATCTGGACTCCTTCCAACGGGCATCCACACTAGACCAAAAGAGCAGCATGTGCCAGCACGTTATTATCACCCCAGAAAACTCATGCCTGCTCCTCTGTAATTACTGCAGTGTGACGGTCATGTGCTTACATTAGTTTTATGATTGACATGTAGGGGTGGAGTCTAGCCTGGTAATTTGGAGATAGCCATTGAGTAGCCGATGAGGCCTCTATGTGGGCATGGCTTTCTCCTGAGACTTCTGGGAAATCTCATGATATTTCCCTTGTGAAGATAAGAAGCTATCTGCTTAGTTGTTGGGAGTTAGTCTAAGAGATGATGAATCACAGATAAGACAAGATGGCAGCATCCGAGAAGCTGGAGGAGCCAGCAGAGAGACCACACGGCTTTGCCCTGATGGAGCCGGACCTTTGAAGCTGGGGCAGCCACATGAAGACCTCTGCCAGTGATGAGTTGCTTCTGCCACCACGGGATGCTGTTGATGGACCCTGAGCCCTGGAAGCGAGGAGCCATGGGGAGACCCCTGCCAGCGCCAGGATTCTGCACCCACTGACCTGTGACTTCGTGAGTTGGAAGGAGACTTTATAGACCTATTTTGGGCATATGGGTTAATATCAGACTTTTGACTTTGAACTGGACTGGGCTCAATGTCCTGTTGCTCTTGTATATAAACCTTTTCCTTATATCCATATGCGTGTCAATGAAATTTGTTCCTCTAGTCTACCTGCACTAACACATGCAGCTAACTACTCCTCCTATCCCTAGGCAACCACCGTTCTGATTTTATTTCACCAAAGATAGTTTCCTTATTCAATAATGTGGCAATCATGTACCTAAGTCAATTTCATGATTGAGATGTTGGGGTGGAGTCTGGCCTGTTAATCTGGACATAGGCATTGAGTATCCAATAAGTACTCTATGTGGGCATGGCTTTCTCTTGAGAATTCTGGGAAGTCTCACGGTATTTCCCTTGTGGAGATGAGAAGCTATCTCCCCAGTTGTTGGGAGTTGCTCAACTGACAAGACACGATGGCAGCATCTGAGGAACTTGAGGAGTTGGAGGAGAAACCACGTGGCCTTACCCTGATGGAACCAGACCTCTGAAGCCGGAAAAGCCACAGAGACCCCGGCCAATGCTGAGATGTTTCTACCACCAATGGATACCGCTGATGGACCCTGAGCTCTGGGAACAAGGAGCCATGAGGGAAGCGCTGCCAGAGCTGGGACTCTGTACCCACTGACCTGTGACTTCATGAGTCGAAAGGAGACATTATAGACTGGTATCAGACATATGGTCTAATATCAGACTTGTGACTTTGAACTGGACTGTATTGGGATGCTTTCTCAATGTTCCATTCCTCTTGTATATAAACCTTTGCCTTATATCCATATGCATGTCTATGAATTTGTTTCTCTAGTCTACCCAGACTAATACAGATAGCTTAAAATAAGTGAAGCCATGGACTACTCATATGTACTCATGGTATGTAGCATCTTTCACTCAGCCTATTTTTTTTCTCCATTTTTCCCTCAGTCTGTGGCCTAACAGGCTAAACTCCATCCCTACACTTCTATATATCTTCAAGTTGACATGAAATGATGTAACTACTTCACTGATTAATATTCCAATATGTGAATATCATAATTTATTGACCAAATTTCTATCTGGCATGCTTCCATTTTCTTGTAGCTGTTATGAATAGTGTCTGTATGAGTCAGAATTGATTTGATGGCAGTGAATTTGGGAAACTTGTGCTTTTTCACATCTTTAATTTTAAACTTTGGTGATCTGAGTGAAAACCTACAGAATGAATTGTGCCTCCATTTAACAATTCATATAGATTTTTCTAGTAGCATTATTGCAAGCCCACTAACAGAACAGGACTATTTTCATTTCTTCCCTGAGTTCCTATCCCTTCCTGCTTTCTGAGCTAAAGACCTCAGATAACCTATGTATGCCTTTGTCAAACTCAGTAAATGTTATTCCCAATGAAAAAAAATAAACTAAACAATAGCGAACTCTCACATATTTGCATGCTGAAGTTCTTGGGGCTGGAGTTGGTGCGGGGTGGGAGTGGCAGAGCTGAGGTGGGAGGAATTACTAATATGTGCAACTTATTGTGAAGTGTCTTTAAAAAGTAGGATGGATGGATGGATGTGGAATCAAAGGATGGGTAGGAGAATATACATATGGCAAAGTGCTCAAGGATCCCTGGCGGCATCGTGGTTACTGGGTGGGCTGCTGTCTGCAAGGTCCATAGATCAAAATCCTCAGCCACTCCACAGGTGGAAGATGGAGTTTCTACTCCTATCGGGAGTGACAGTCTCAGAACTTCCCAGGGACAGTTCTACTCCGCCCCATTGTGTTGCAACATGTTAGCATCAACTGAATGGCAGTGAGTTTCCCAAGTGTTTCAGGCTAGGTTCTCTAGAAAGACGAAATCGGTGAAGCTGGTCTATATGGTTATGTAGAGAGGTTTACCTCAGGATATGGCTCACACAGTTGTAAAGACGGACAATTCCCCAGGTCTGTTGTCAAGCCGGGGTTTTCTCCTGACTCACATAACTGCAGGTGCTGGCCAACCTGTGATGTGCAGATCAGAGAGCCAGACTGACTGCTGGCTCACAGGCTCCCGAGATGGAGGAATCTCAAGATGAGCAGCTATCTGGAAGGTCACCGACTCAAGGCCAAAAATATGGAGGTCAAACAGCGATGAGAGAAGATGCAGGCACCAGATTGAGCAAAGCATTATAGAACGTTGCCGTTATGTCCATATACAGGTTTCACACCCCTAGCAAACTCCTGGTCAACTGATTGGTTGTTCACAGTAGATCTGATCATAGAAGGGGTCACATTATATCACTTCTTTCCCAAGAAAGATGATTGTGTTATCACTACCAATCTTCAGAGCCCGGTCAAGTCAATGCCCAACCTTAACCATTATGGAGAGAAAGAATAATAAAACGTTAATCATCAAATCTGTGTAATGGACTTCTGAATGGTCACTGTAAAATAGTTTCCATTTTGAAGTCTTTCACAATAAAATGTTGCATGAAAAGTCACATCTAAGCATTAAAATTCAAATTGCTTTATATGGGTACCACTTAAAACATTCTGCCTATATCCAGCAATGAAAGCTCACACTCTGCCAACATTTCTATAACATAAACGTCTCTAGACATTTAGAGTTGTGAAAGTACATTATTCTAGTTCTGTGCAAGCCTTTAAAGCTAAATGAAAAATTTATGCTTTAGGATCATACCCATATGTACATTTTTCATGTCAAAAATTGCACATTTCTTCCAATTTGTCTCAACTCCAAGGTTTTCTGAAGTAAAGGAACAAAAGCCTAAATTTTTTTTAAAAAATGGGCCCTATTCTCCTTAAGTAAAGTCATTCTTCAAGATGAAGGACTTGGCATCTGCAAGAATTGGCCTCTGCACAAATACGTCTCCAACTTAAGAACTTGATGAAAAATTTCAAAGCTGATAATTGTGGAACTTTATGAGTTAAATTTACAAATTATGAAAACTTTGTGAGCCACTCAAAGCATTGCCCGAGATGCTTAGGAAAGCTCTGCATAGGAGGTCCACTGCCGTTTGCACTGATCAGCTATTATAACCCAATGACAATTCACATCATGTAATTTGGAGTGATTTTTTTTTCCTGACAAGCTAATGACTGTCCTACACAAGAAGAAGGCACTAGTTCTTAACAGGAGAAATCTAGGAACAGTATTGCAAGCAGTGCAAAACAGAGTAGGAGATTTGGAGCTTAGGAAAAGGAAACCATTTTTTATGGTGGTTACAGTCTTAGTGAAGAAAAAAGACTAAAGACAAATATTCAGCAGTCTGATGAGTTTCAATAGCTACTATCATAGGTAAAAATCTGTAAAAGGAGAGAAAATGGCATATGCCTTTCTATTTTTGGTAGCCCAGATTCTAATGCTTATAAAACACAGAGATTGTTTTAATTGGGTAAATATAATGTTTATTGAAACTGTAGTTCAAATACAAATTTGTATAGTATTAAAATGAATAGATTAATTGATTTTAGGAAAAAACCACCTACAATATTGCTTGCTTGATATTTGTTTCTATGTACAGAAGATGTTTGGGTGTCACAAATGACTTGCTCTCAAATAGTAACCTGATGTTTGTGCATTTAAATCCACCTTTTTGCCTGCAGGTTTTTAATGGACTATGCAAAGACATTCAACTGCATGGATCATAGCATACCATGGATAACACTGAGAAGAATGGGAATTCCAGAGCACTTCATTATGCAGGAAAAGAGTGTGTCAGGATTGTATCATTTCATCACACTTATTCAATCTGTATGCTAAGTAACTAATCGGAAAAGCTATACCCTTTGAAGAATACTGTATAAGGGTCAGAAGAAGACTTATTACAAACTTGAGATATAGAGATGGCACAACTCAACTTGCTTGAAACACTTGCTGATGAATATCAAAGACAGTACCCTTTAGTTTGATTATAAATCAACAAAGAAAAAATTTTAAAAATCCTCATAACTGGATCAAAAGGAAGCATTATGATAAATGGGAAAAAATGACTTAAGTTGTCAAGGATTTGCATTTTGTTTGGACCCAGTCAATGCTTGTGTCAAGAGCAGTTAAGAAATCAAGGAACGTGTTGCATTGGCCAATCTGTGCACAAAACTTCTTTAAAGTGTTGAAGAGCAAGCCTATCACTTTGAAGAATGAGGTCTAGCTGATCTAAGTCGGTATTTTCAGTGATCTCACATGCATGGGAAAGTTGGACATTGAATAGGAAAGACTGAAGAATGGTTGCGTTTGAACTATGGTGCTGAAAAAGAATATTGAAAATAGATGAACTACCAGAAGAACAAACAAATCTCTCTTGGGAAAGTTCCGCCAGCCTGCTCCTTGGGAGCAAGGCTGGGAGACTTCATCTCATGTATTTTGGACAAATTGTCAGGAGCAATCAGTCCCTGGTCAAGGACATCGTGCCTGGTGTGGTAGCTACACACCAGCTCACATCAACTTGATAAATAGAGTGAAGGGGTGGAGCTTAGCCTGTGAATCAGATCACAGCCTGATTGTGCCTCCTGGTGGGCGTGGACTTCTCATGTGGATTTCGGGAACTTCATTCTTCCTCCCTGATGACAGGACACACACACACACACACACACACTCTCTCTCTCTCTCTCTCTCTCTCTCTCTCTCTCTCTCTCTTTTAGTTTCCTGTTGACAAGCCACACAGAGCCATACTGATGGCAGCCAGAGCCCTGGAGATGCACTCACCACTAATGAATCCAAAAGACTTTGCACCTACTGGCCTGTGAGCTTCCTGCACTTGGCATCATTGCAAGTGGCAATGTGAGTCTGAAGAGGAATTTTTGGACTAGTATTGAACAGATGGGCTAATGTTGGACTTATGGACTTGCTCCGGACTGCGCTGGGATGTTTTATTGATGCATAGTTACTTTTATTGTTGCATAATTATATGGGTGTCAATGGATTTGTTTCTCTAGTCAACCCAGCCTAACACCCTTGGTAAAGTGGAAACCTGGGGAAAAAGAAGAATATGGATTGATGCAGTGATGACAACTATGGGCTCCAATGTATATGCTGTGTGGTACGGACAATGCAGTGCTTTGTTCTGGTGTACATAGGATCCATAGGGATTTGAAACTTGCACCCAACAGCAAGAATAGCAAGAGGGGCTGCATGGAAGAAGAGTCTAGCAATCTGCTCCTATAAAAGCTATAGCTAAAAAAAACAAAAAAAGCCTAGGGGACAATTCTAAACATACAGGGTTCCCATGATCTGGATGGAATCAGCTCAATAGCAACTGGTTTGGTTTTTGTGCTGTATTCATGTGCAAGTACTTGAGTCCTGTGAATGACTAATATACTCCCCTACTACATCGAAGGCTGGAAGTTCCAGGTCACTCAGAGGCACCTCTGAAGAAAGGAAAGAAGAAAGGAAGGAAAGGCCTACAATCTGCTTCCGAAATAGTAACCGTTGAAAATCCTATGGAATTCTACACCACAGGTTGTTCAGTGTCATGAGACTTGGCTTTAGCTTAGTTTTTGCTTTGTTTTGCTTTTGTGTGTCTGCTATTAGAGCCCAACAATCAGATCTGGGGCTTTTGCTGTTGTTGTTCTATGCCATGGACTTGGGAGTCATATGCATTAGCTACCCAAACAGGGTAGTCTGTCTTCTAGACAGACAGGGAGAACAAGCTGTGATGGTCATGTACTTAATGCCGATTTCATGATTGGTATGTAGGGATGAAGTCTAGCCTGTTAATCCGGAGATAGCCAGTGAGGCCTCTGTGTGGGCATGACTTTCTCCTGAGAATTCTGGGAAGTCTCCCAATTGGAGTAGAGAGACTTGACACAGTCTCCGGAATGACAAACTATTGACAAGGTGAGATGACAGCTTGCTGATCAATCCTGATTCCTGAAGAATGGAGGAGCCAGAGAAGAGATCACGTGGGCTTGTCCTGAAGGAGCCAAACCTCTGGGGCCAGAGAGGCCACACGGAGACTCCTGTCAGCGCTGAGATGCTTGGGAGTCCACGGGGAGACCCTTGCAAGCACTGAGATGCCTCTATTGCTTGAACTGCCACTAGACTCTGCACCCACTGACCTGTGATTGTCCTGGTTTCATTGCCTGTGCTTTGTAGGTCAGAAGGAGACTTTATAGACTGGTATAGGACATATGGGCTAGTATCGAACTTGTGACCGTGGACTGGACTGGGTTGGGAAACGTTCTCAATGTTCCATTCCTCTTGCATATAAACCTTTCCTTTATATCCATGTGCGTTTTTATGAATTTGTTTCTCTAGTCTTCCTGGACTAACACACAAGCATATTTGAATATTTTTTGAAATGGTGATACACAAGTAGAAAATTAGCAAGCCAATATCGAGATGAGGGAAATGTTGATAAGGCTCTAACACTGCCTCCTAAGGGGAGAGGCCGAACCACCAGGAATAAATCAAAGAGAAATTACGGATCACTGAAGGAAAAGCACAAGAGAGGTTCCTGCCAAGAAGAGCAAAGTGAGGAAACTCTGCATTTGTCTTGATATCTGCCATTTGGCAAACACAGAAAAGCCTTGTTGACATGGTGTGATGAATAGTCGCACCGTGAGCATGGACAGCATCATGCATAATGCAGCGATACAGATGCTAACAGATGCACACAAAGACACAGCCATTTATTTTTCATGGGCTTTGAAAATTGATCTGTAAAGTGGTCCCAGGTGAGTGTCTCCTTGGCCCAACCAATCTCGGCGAGTGCTTTGATTTCCTGTGCATCCAGGATGAATCTATCCATTGTGGCTCTGCCTCTTAATTGACAAAATAAAGAGCTGGAACAGAGGCCAACTTTCTGATTAAATTAATGTGCCAGCTCTATATGATGGAAAATCTCTCGCAAACTCCAAATGGAATATATGATTTTTCTAGGGCTAGTTTAAAAAAAAGGTGGGGGTGGAAAAATAGGACCAATTCTGAAAACCCAGGACTGAAAGGAATTGCTATTGGATTTCTTTCTAAACTCTCCCAAGCTAGAATGATCTTACCCTCCCCACTCTCACATCAGAGGAGTTTCTCATTATCCTGTCTTATCCATCCCTGTCATCTTCTCTCCTTGAAGTACCTCAGGCCCTAGGAACTGTGTCAGAAACTCAGAACAGTGAGCCAATTGGAATGGAGTGTGGTAGCACCAAAGCACCGTCACTGAAGAGCTAGCATTTAGATCAGATACAAAAAAGACAAACAAAAAATTCACTGCCATCAAGTTGGTGTCCACTCATGGCAACCCTGTGAGACAGGGTCGAGCTGCTAGTTTGCGAGTTTCTGAGATGCTGTTGACAAGGATAGAAAGTCCTGTCTTTCTCCCGAGGAGCAGCTGGTGGTGTCAAACTGCTGACCTTGCAGTTCCCAGGCCGAGGCAGTCAGAGTAGAATCCATTTTCATCAGTGAAGTGTGGAATTCAGTATTTTGTATGACATGTGGGCTGCAAACAATAGGGTAGGAGTTTTTGTTCTGAATGTGTCCCTTGTTTCCCCCAAGAAGTCATGATGGAGGGGCCAGAGGTATAAGCACACCTGGAGAAGTTGTTGAAAAAGAACACTGATCAGTAAAAGGATAAATTGCACTTATGTGAAGGCTGGATTGAACTGAGCTCAGGGCTCTGTACAAAGAAGAAGAATGCAGTAGGAAGGGCTTCTTCTAGGTGACAGACTGAGCAAGCATGTGTCTTCAGACTCCGCTGGATATGTCACAAGAATAGAAGCCAAAGTATGAAAACTATTTTAAGAGAACAATTCCTATTCTTTTCTAGACTCACACAAACACTGGAATCAAATGTAGCTTAATTAGTGGACAGTCTTTAAAGGAAATTGGAGCCAGGCCAGTTTTGTTGGAAAATGGTAGTCTTCCCCATCAGAACAAGTACAAAATAGGTGCAGTCTAGTTTATGAGCATATTATGTAAAAATCCTCTAGGAATTTACATAGACCTCTGCTGTGGATGCATCTTAGCATTTGGGCTGCTAACCACAAGGGCATGGGTGGTTCGAAACAACAGGCTCCTATAAAGATTGACAATGTCTTGGCAGCCCCGGATAGGGTCGATAGGAACAGGAATTGACTAGATGGCCATGGACTTTGGGTATGGCTTCAGGGTATATCAGAGCATGCTGTTGTGCTGTTAGGTGCTACTGAGATGGTTCCCACGCATAGGGACCCCATGCACAACAGAACGATACACTGCACAGTCTTTCGCTAGCCTCGCAATGGTTCCCATGCCCAGCCTCATTATTGCAGCCACCGGGGAAAACCATCTTGTCTAGGACATATCTCTTTTTGACTGCCCCTCCACTTTACTAAGCACAATGTCCTTCTCGAGGGATTAGTCTCTCCTGACAATGTGTCCAAAGTATGTAAGACCATGTCTTGTCCTCCTTGCCTCTAAGGAGCCCTCTGGTCATAGTTCTTCCAAAACAGATTCGTTTGTCTTTTCAGTAGTCCGAAGTACTTGCAAGATTCTTCACCTGCACCATGATGCAAAGAAATAAATTCTTCTTGGGGTTTCCTTATTAATGTCCAATTTTCATAAGCATATAAGGCAATGGTTCTCAACCTTCCTGATGCTGCAACCCTTTAATACAGTTCCTCAGGTTGTGGTGACCCCCAACCATAAAATTTGTCTTGCTGCTACCTCTACCAGCAATTTTGCTACTGTTATGAATCAGGCAACCCTTGTGAAAGGGTCGTTTGATCCCCCACAGGGTCGCGATCCACAGGTTGAGAACCCCAGATATAAGGCATTGGAAAACACCATGGCTTGGACTAGGCACAGTTTAGCTCTCAAAGCAACATCCTTTCAGCTGAGCCCCAGTGGTGTAGAGGTTGTGTGTGAGACTGTGGCCCACTGGATTAGCGGTTCAAATCCAGCAAGGCTGGAGCAAGGCTGGGTCTCCCACTCCCACCAGAGGGCAGTGATGCCTCCAAAAAAAAAAAAGCAACATCCTTTCTTTCCAATAGCGTAAAGAGGTCTTGTGCAGCAGATTTACCTAGGGTGACATGTCTTTTGATCTCTTGATTGCTGCTCCCATGAGCATTGATTATGGATCCCAGCAAGACAAAATCCTTGACAATTTCAACCTTTTCTCCTTTTATCATGTTGTTACCTGTTGGTTCAGTTGTGAGGATTTGGGTCTTCTTTAGACTGAGTCAGAATCCAAAATGACCTTCAAGAGCAAATGCCTCAAGTCCTCATTTTCACCAAGCAATGTTGTATCATCTGAATATCATATGTTGTTAATAAGACTTTCTCCAATATTAATGCCACATTCTTCTTCATGTAAGCCATCTAATCTGATGATTTGCTCAGCATACAGAATGAGCACTATGATGAGAGGAAACATCCCTGATGCATACATTTCCTTATTTTGAACCATGCAATAGTCACCTGTTGTGTTGACATACTTCCTCTTAATTCATGTACAAGTTCTTCATGAACACAAACAACTGTTCTGAAATTCCCATTCTTCTCCAGGTGATTCATACATAGTTTATTATCACTCACATAGTGAAATGTTTTGGCATAATCTATAAAACACAAGTAAATATATTTCTGGTGTTCTCTGTTTGTAGTTAAAATCCATTGGACATACACAATGATATCCCTGTTCCAAATCAGACCACAGGCATGCTGACATTACAAGGAGACCTAAGAGACTCGAGAGGCCCACTTTGCCAGGAGAAGGACAGCTGAGCAGCCCTACAGAGTGAAGCAGAGACATGGAGCACTAGAGATGTGGGCTCCTCTTGCTGCTGCCTGACTTCCCCATGGCCAGGGGGTCTTTCACTTTCAGTTCTTGGATGGGTGCCCTGTAGACTTGTGACAGCCTCACAATGAACTCTTGATCGCTGCAGCCAGCTCTTGACTGTTCCTGGGCTAATCCCTGATTAGTTCTAGCTGACCTTCCTGTGGGATGTAGTTCCTAACAAAACTAACAAAGTCTTAGACTGGTTTGTGAAGGTTAGCACCAAAGTGGGGCAAAGAATGCTTTCTTCTCCACAGGATTTGGGCTACATGTGACATGGCTTGCTCAATTTGGACACCTCACTTTGACTAAGACACTCCTCAGAAGAGGAGGCCTCCACAGAAGAGGGACTAGCACAGTGTGGGCCATCAGTCGAAAATGTTTGACTTCAGGTGCAGAAGACATTCATGAGAAATGTCCTGAAACAGAGAGACACCATTTTCGAAGGTTGAAAGAAGAATTGGTCTTTTAAAAGGCATAGTCCAGGGCATCGTCCCCTGAGTGGATGGCTGCTCTAGCTTGCTGTAGGGAAAATGTTGTTTGCAATCCCAACTACAAAAGAAGGTAACTTCTGAAGTGTCAAGCTCACTGTGGTTACTAGTGTTAAGACAAAAACTGAGGCTGACGGATCCTGTTCAGGGACATTGGGAAGAAATTCTACATTGAAACTTGCACTAGTGACATTTAGGATCAAAAACTCCAGACACCAAACTCAGCATCGTGCAGCCCATTCTACTCACAGCCAGCCTATTGAGCAGAGTCGAACCACCACTATGGATCGAAGAGACTCATTAGGGGAGTAGACAGCCTTGTCTTTGTCCCACAGAGTGGCTGGTGATTTCAAACAGTTGACCTTGTGGTTAGCAGCCCACGATGTAACCACAAACCACCAGGGCTAGGATAGACCATGTACGTTTTCCAGGTGCAGAGCTGGATGTAGGAAATGTTCTTTCCTCCCTTGCAATCATAAAGGTGTTGCTTGGGGTTGCTATGGGGTTAAGTTCAAACCCATTGGCCGCTCAGCAGCAGAAAGCTGAGACTGTCCCTGTAAAGATTTACAGTCCTTTCCAGTGGGCATCAACTCAATGGCGTTGGGTTTGGTTCAGACTTTTATTCTTAAATAAACAGAATTGCTCAGAGACCTGAGCCGTCATTGAAATGCACGCTTTCTGTTTGCCTCATCCCCTGCGAGCTTTGCTGAGTCTAGTACCTGTTTTGAATAGGTCCCGTGGAGTCGTTCCAACTTATAGTGACCCTATTTGCCTTAGAACAAAGCAGTGCCTAGTCCCGTGACATCCTCCCAGTTACTGTTGGAGCCCATTGTTGTAGCCACGATGTCAATCCATCACGTCGAGGATCTTCCTCTTTTTCACAATCCTTCTCTTTCACCAACTGTGAGGGGATACAAAATCCGCCAGGAATCTTAAGGGGTAGAGAGGAGGAAAGCAATGGCTTTGGAATGAGAAGCAACAAAGACGAGTGGTCTGCTGTGGAGAAGAGTTCAACCAAACCAAACCTGAGAGGCGGCAGAGCTTGCCGCCTAGCGTGAAAATGCCTCTCTTCTCCTTGTGTTCTTGGTCTCTTCTAGTCAATTTAATTATTTAAAAAGTCGTCCCTACACATTGTCTAACGAATGCAGGAAATGCAGACACTTTCATTGCAGCTTACGGCTCTGGAAAGACATAGGCTTTGCTAGAAGGATCTGCTTAATAATTTAGCGCCCACAGAGAAGCTTACATAAAACAGAAGTGAACATAGAAAGTTGAGGGGGGCAGGGCGGGATGGGGACAACTCAGCAATGGATGGCTCAAGTTCAGCCTAAGAAACTGGTTAAGATTACGGCAAAAGACGGTATTGGAATTTGAACAACTTTTCATAAGCATGACCATTCCCATTTTACCATTTCCAACCACATAATTTCATATGAGATTCTATATGCGTCCTCCACTCCCTCTCCTACAATCTCCTATGACTACAGGGTGATGGATTCAGTTTGGTGTCCAGAGGAACCTGGGTGGTGATGGAAGAATTGGGCTGCTAACCTAGAAGTGGGCAGTTTGATCCCACCAGTCACTCCCAGGGAAAAACTGTGAGGCTGTCTGCTTCTGTGAAGGCTTATGTCTTGGAAACAGAGGGAGCAATTCTGTGCTGCTCTATGAGGGTGTTGGATGGACTCAATAGTATTGGATAAATGGCAATTTTGTATCATTGACAGTTATTTTTCCTCAGAACCTCCATTGTTATCTCTTTTCTCCTTTTAATCCCTCAGGCCAGAGGGAACAGCCCAAACTGTCCAAGGTGTGTGGCAAACAGTCTATTCTGTCCATCTTCAGGCAAGGAAACCCCCCTCCCCTCCCAGGTCAGAACCGTGTTCATCCCACATGAAAACTCCATGGCTTCAGGAATCCAACCTTTAGCAAAATCCAGTCCAGACAAATGCAAGGGATATGAATGCTTTGGAGTTCATGAAGTTCTCATTAGAATGTAGGAACAATTTCTTTTTTACTCTTTTCTTCTTTTTCATTTTTAATTGTAAATCACAACCTCAAAAAAAAAGGTGAAAAAATGTATGACCAGTGTGATAGTTATATAATTCATGTCAACTTGATTGTATCCCCTCTAGTCTGTCAATCAGGTTACAACCTGATGGTGCCTCCCTGTGGACATCACTTTCTCATAAGGCAGGTCCTAGGAATATCACCCCCTCTCTCTGTGCCTTCACCTTCCTGCTGACGGGACCTGGTTACTGCTAGCCCTGTGATGCAGCCACCCCCATTGGATCCACATGACTTTGCACCCACTGGCCTGTGATCTTCCTGCATTCTGCATCATTGCATGTACTGTGTGACTCTGAAGAGGGACTTATGGACTAATATCGGACTTATGGACATGATCTGCACTAGGCTGGGTTGTCTTCACTATATACAATTATTTCTTGATTGTAGAACGTTTTTTTAACACATGCATGGGTGTCACTGGATTTGTTTCTCTAGTCAACCTGGCCTAACATGGGCAGTTTCAACTAGATGAGACACTAGTATATCAGGCACTGAGACTTAAAAATAACATATTGCCAGGACCCAAGTCCTAATGTTTATTACTAAAGAGATCCCCTCTGAGCACCCAAGACAAATGGTCTTTAGAGTTTTCCGGTGCTTTTCATGTTTTTTATAGTCCTACCACTTTAACCTAAATCCATAAACTAAATCCTTTAGTGATGCTTATTTATATACTTTATGTCAATGGAATGATGCATTTTGACTAGCTGTAATTCACTTATTTTAATGCTATACAATATTCAATTATATAGATGAAAGATACAACTTTTCTCTAGTTCTTTAATGCTGCCCCCACCCCCAACTATCATGACCCAATTATACCTTACAAATCTGACTAGGTCAGAGCATATACACTGCTACAGATAAGAGCTCACAACACAGAGAATCCAGGACAGACAAACCTTTCAAGACCCATAATAAGAAAAGAAATACCAGGAGGGTAAAGGGAAAGTGGGGGGAGGGAGGGGAAATTGATGGCTACATATAACCCCTTCCTAGGGGGGATGGACAACAAAAAATGGGTGAAGGGAGATAGCAGTTGGTGTAAGACATGGGGTGGGGGAATTATACATTATTGGGGTTCATGAGGGAGGGAGGGTGGAGGAGAGGGAAAATGAGGAGCTGATATCAAGGGCTCAAGTAGAAAGAAAATGCTTTGAAAATGATGATAGCAACATATGTACAACTGTGCTTGACATAATGGATATATGTGTGGATTGTGACAAGAGCTGTAAGGCCCCCAATCAAATCATTTCAAAATATTCAATTATAACTATACCATATATATTTTTCTTCTAGTTCTTTAATGTCTACTCCCACCCACTATCATGACTACAGTTCTACCTTATGAATACAGCTAGACTGGAACATGTACACAGGTACAGATAAGAGCCCTTGACATATGGAATCCAGGACAGATAAACCCCTCAGGAACAGTAATGGGAGTAACAATACCATGAGGGAAGGGGAAGGTGGAGGGAAAAGGGTGATGATGGCAATATATGTAAAAATGTGTTTGATACAATTGATGTGTGGATTGCTTTCAGAGCTGTAATGGTGTATTAATAAAAAATAAGTGTGTGGACCTAGATAAGATCTAATAACTTGGCATTTCTATATTCCTACTTATTGCTTCTGTGGTTTTCTAGCAATACTTTTTGACTTACCATTGTATGTTTGGGAAAGAGAGGATGCATGTGTGTGAGCTCATGTGTACATATCAAAAAGCTTTAAGAAGTTTGTGGGAAGTTTCCATTATCTTTTATTTAAATCATTTTATTAGGGGCTCATACATCATTCTTCCAATACATAAATAAATATACTGTGTCAAGCATATTCGCACGTCCGCTACCGCCATCATTCTCCAAACATCGCCTTTTCCCTTGAGTCCTTGGTATCATCTTTTCCAACCCATCCCTCCACCACCAACCCTCAATACTTTATAAATTATTATTGTTCTGTCATATCTTACCCTGCCCAACAC
Organism: Nesogale talazaci; assembly: GCA_004026705.1. Taxonomy (NCBI): domain Eukaryota; kingdom Metazoa; phylum Chordata; class Mammalia; order Afrosoricida; family Tenrecidae; genus Nesogale; species Nesogale talazaci. Next base: position 50,112 of record PVJH01008295.1, read on the forward strand.
CTCCCTCAGCCCATTCCCCTGATGCCCATCCTCCAGACAGGAGGTCATATGCAGATCCTTGCAGTTGGTTCTCTCTCTACCCCACCTTCTCTCCACCATCCAGTAGTTCCAATCTAACCATCGGCCTGAAGGGGCTCACCCATCCTGGTTTCCCTATATCTCCAGCTCCCCTCTCCACTAGTGTACCCTCCAGTCCATCCAGATTTGCAAGGGAGAGTTGGGACCTTGATGGTTGTGGGGGAGGAAGACTTCAGGAACTAGAGGAAACGTGTATGCATCATCACTGCCCAGCTGCACCTTGACTAGTCTGTCTCCTCCCTGTGACTCCCCTGTAAAGGGGTGACCAATTACCCACCAGTGGGCCTTAGGTCCCCACCCTGCTCTCCCCCTCACTCGTAATGAAGTGGTTCCTGTTCTTTGATGCTCGATACCTGCTCCCTTGGCCCCTCTTGATCATGCATGCTGGTGTGCTTCTTCCATGTGAGCTTTGCTGTTTTTGCGCTCGGTTATCTTCAAGTCTTTGAGATTCCAGACATTCAATCGTTTGGTGCTGGGTACCATCATTTCTTCTACTCTGTCTACCTCTGTATCCATTTGTCTTCAACAATATCGGGAGTTAACTGGTCCATTGATTTTGATTTTTGTTCTTTGATGCCTGATGTCTGATTGTTTCAGCACCTCATGATCGCACAGGCAAGTGAGCTTCTTTTATGGTGGGTTTTGTTGCTCCTGAGCTAGATGGCTGCTTGTTTATGCTTAAACCTTTAAGACCCCAGATGCTATATCTTTTGATAGCTGGGCACCATCAGCTTTCTTCACCACTCTTGCTCATGCTCCCACATGTCCTCAGTGGGCACCTTGGGGATGTGTGCACACAGTGATATGTGTTTTGTTGATGAAAAGTTATGTGTGTTTTTTTACTATAATAAACTCCATATATACTTTGAGATAATTAAATATAAGACCTTCACTAGAATACCTGCCTCAGATTAAATGCTAAGTTATTGTGCTAAACCAGGTTGACTAGAGAAATATATTCACTAACACTCATATATGTGTAAGAGAGAACTTTATATTAAGAAGTAATTATACACCAAGTTCATCAGTTCAATATTAGTCCATAAGTCTGATAATAACAAATGAATTCCTCTTCCAACTCACGTAGCACATGCAATTATGCAGAATGCAGGATGATCACAGACCAGTGGGTGGAAAGTTCTGTGGATTCAATGGCAGTGGAAGCATCTCCAGTGCTGCCATCAGCATGGCTCCTTGTGGCTTGTCAACAAAAAGTTGTAGCAGAGAAAGAGTGTGTGTAGCCCACCTCTTCTGGTAGCAGAATCAAGAGAGAGAGAGTTCCATTCAACCTGTGAGAAGACATCACCTGCAGAGAGGAACCATCTGGCTGTGACTTGATTGACAGGCTTGATTCTACCCCTTCATTCTTTTATCAGGTTGACTTGAAATTTTGTAACTACCACAGTTATAGAATATGAAGTTCTTTAGTTTTATTTGGTAATATTAAAGGAATTGTTCTAATGAACAAACTTAACAAGAATGCATGAGCTTTTAAAAATAATTTGGGGGGGCGCAAAAAATTATTGATACAAAATTCCCATATCATACACTTCCATTGTTAAGTTGCTTTACAAATGAGTTGCATACACATAATAACAATCAGTTTTAGTGCCCTATCCCAAATTCACTATTTTGTCCCCAATTTTCCTCACCCTCCCCAGTCCCATCCCTGATAAACCATTGTATCCACTCCTATGTATCCACTCCTCCTGTGCTTCATAAACTGGGAAACCTAACAGAAACAATTTAAAAAGCACAAAATGGAACAGAAATGAAATAATAATATAAAGATAAAAATAAGGAGTAAGAAAAAAATACAACCAACAATATATATTTTTTTCTAAGTCAGAGAGGAGCTTTCTGTAGTGGAATAAGCAAAAAATATTCAAGCTCAGAGCAAATTCAGGTTGGATCAGGGGAGGTTATCTGACCAGGTATCATATTATGCTGTAATTCCATCCACCACAATCAAGTCTACAATAATCTTTGTCTGATGGTACAGCTGTTTGAGCCTCTTACCTGCGACCAGAGAGAATCTGACAATAACTTAATCTGACTAGATACGCTGCAAATGGATTTTGGACTTCCACTGTCTTCATAGTCTTCTACAAATTAGGTGTTCACAATTTAATTTCTGATGGCTTTCTCTTCCTCTTATTTGGATTTTGGTATTATCATCCATGGCTAACACTGGCTGGTGTGCTTCTTTGGTGTGTACTTATGTGGCTGCTTGTTTGAATACAAGCCTTTAAGGCTCGATTCGTAGGGCTGAGCCCCGGTGGCGTAGTGGTTGTGCGCGGGACTGCGGCCCACTGGGATGGAGGTTCAATTCCGTTTCCCAGGAGCAAAGGCTGGGCCTCCTACTCCCACCACCTGAGGGCAGTGATGCCTAAAAAAAATTATTTTTAAAAATAAAAGACTAGATTCATAGCCTGGAACCATGTGTTTTCTTCACCTCAATTTGTTACATCACCTGTATCTTCAGGGATCTCTTCATGAAGGCAAGTATCAAGCAGGGCTATGTTATAAGAACTATTGAGGCTAGAATAACATGAGGCCAGAATCCAACAGCTTGTCCATGGGTTGTGAAGGACTCTGGTTTATTTGAGTGGTCACACAAGGGGTACCTCCACACACACACACACACAACCCCTGCTAAAAAAGATCTCTCCTAAAAACAGAAAAAGGCTCTTCTGGGTGTAGCTTTCTAGTAAGAATTTTTTTCTTCCTAGGGAAGCATCAAACAACTTACTCTGAGTTAGGGCATCCAGTGGCATCTCCTGGGAAGGTTCTCTCCGGTTACAGTGATTTTTTTTCTAAAAGCAGTTTCACTGGAACCTCATTTTTTCTTGATGGCATATTTAAAAGAAGAACATGTGCCTGGGAAATTTTGCTTCCTGCTCAGGAAAAATGCTGCAGAAACTGTTGTGAGATCAAACACAGCTTACAAGGACAATGCAATGGGAAAAACTCAAAGGTTTTCTTGTTTCAAAAAAAAAAAAAGTGAAATGTCTATTGATGACAGACCTTGTTTTGGACATTTGTCCACTTCCCGAAAGGATGTAAATGTTGACAAAATCTGTGCACTTCTGCTCAAAGACCAATGACACACCATTGAAGAGATGGGGAAGTTATCTGGACTATCTTAGAGCTCCGTTCAGCAAATTTTAATGGAAGATTTGAGAATGAAAAGGGTCCCTGAGAAATTTTTGCCTCAAGTTCTGACTGACCAGGAAAAAGAGTGTTGAGTGGAAACATGCTCTGCTTTGAAAGAACAGATATGAAGCAACCCAGATGTTTTTTTCTTCAAAGGTCAATACTGATGATGAGACATGGTGCTATTCTGACAATCCCGAAAAAGACATCAGTCAAACCAGTGGTAGACACCCTTGTCACCTCAGTCAAAAGCAGCTCATCAAATGATATCAAAGACCAAGACAATATTCTTTTTGTTGTTGTTGTGAGGGTGCTAGTGCATTTGGAGTTCATTGCACTAGATCAGACTGTTAATAATGCTTACCATTTAGAGGTTCTGAAAAGATTGCATAGCAGCGTGTAACAAAAATGTTCTGATGTGTGCCAGATGGGGAACTGATTCTGCCATCTCAACAATGCACCTGCTCACTGGACACCAGCTCAGTGTACCAGTTTTATTTTTTTAAATAATTTTATTGGGGTTTGTACAACTCTTATCATAATCCACACATATACATACATTATATGTCAAGCACATTTGTACATTTGTTGCCCTCATCATTTTCAAAACATTTGTTTTCCACTTGAGCCCTTGGTATCAGCTCCTCATACCCTTCTGCCTCCCAACTCCCCACCCCCTCATGAACCCTTGATAATTTATAAATTATTATCTTATCATGTCTTACACTGCCTGATGTCTCCCTTCATCCATTTTTCTGTTGTCTGTCCCCCAGAGAGGAGGTTATACGTAGATCCTTGTAATCGGTTCCCCCCTTTCTACCTCATCTTCCTGCCACCCTCCTGGTATTACCATTCTCAGCACTGGTCTTGAGGGGATCATCTGTCCTGGATTCCCAGTATTTCCACTTCCTATCTGTATCAGCATATATCTTTTGGTCTAGCTGGATTTGTAAGGTAGAATTGGGATCATGATAGTGGGGGTGGGGGTGGGGGAGGAAGCATTAAAGAACAGGAGAAAAATTGTGTCATCATTGCTACACTGCACCCTGACTGGTCTCTTCCCTGTGACCTTTTGGTAAGGGGGCATCCAGTTGCCTACAGATGGGCTTTGGGTCCCCAATCTGATCCCCCCCATTCACAATGATATAATTTTTCTTCTTTGATACCTGATCCCTTCAACCCCCCATGATCACACAGACTGGCGTGCTTCTTCCATGTGTGCTCTGTTGCTTCTGAGCTAGATGGCCACTTGCTTATCTTCAAGTCTTTAAGACCCCAAACAATACACCTTTTGACAGTTGGACATGATGAGCTTTCTTCACCACATTTGCTTATGCATCCAATTGTCTTTAGTGATTGTGTTGGAAAAGTGAGCATCATGGAATGCCAGTTTGATAGAACAAAGTGTTCTTGCATTGAGGGAGTACTTGAATGGAGGCCTAATGTGCATTTGCCATCTTAATACTAAACCTATGAATATATGCACATAGATATATTTCCCCATCATATATAGAGATAGTTACTATGTACAAACCTGTATTTAGACCTCTATACATGCCATTTTTTCCTCTATTTCCTTTTACACTCCTCTTTAGATATTTACTTTGTATTGAGCTCTTGGTATCAGCAGCTCCCCCCCCCCCCGCCCAATAACCCCCTGGTATATTGTACATTATTATAACTCTCATCTCTCACACTGACTACTGTCTCTCTTCCTCCATGTTTTCTGTTGCTCTTCTCCCTGTAGAGGGGTTTATGGTTATGTGATCACAGTGCACCAGTTTTTGATACAAAACAGCATGCTTCTCTTGCCCCATTCACTTTTACTCACTTGACCTCACGCCATAGGACTAATTTTTGTTTTTGTGAATGAAGAGGGACATGAAAGGACTGTGATTTGATGAGGTAGAACAGGTAAAGAAAAAAAACAAACAAGGGAGATGCTGTCAGCCATCCAAACAGACAAGTTTGAAAAAAAGGTTCCAAGAATAAAACCACATTTTTAATAAATCTACTAAGTATAATAGAGAGTGATAAGGTTCTTTTGTAAAAACCAAAGAAATTTAAATACATAGCTTTGAAAAAATTTCTGTTTTGGGGGGTAACTCCTTGTGTTATCATATTATGGCAAAAGCAAAAAAACAAAATAAACAAAAATAAACATTGTCAATCATCTCCCTGGGGTGCAAGACAATTGCATTTCCGCCCTATTTATTTATTTTAAAATTTAATTTAATTTAATTTTTTGTTTGTTTTGTTTTTTTGGGGGGGGGGCATCCCTGCCCTCTGGTGGTTGTGGGAGCTACGCAGCCTTGCTTCTGGAAAGCTTCTGCTGGATTTGAACCACCACGCCTGTGGATCGCAGTCCCGCACTCAACCACTACACCACCAGGGCTCAGCCCCAATTTAATTTAATTTAAAAAAATCATTTTATTGGGGGCTCATACAACTCTTATCACAATCCATCCATCCATCCATTGTATGACAAGTACATTTGTACATTTGTTGGCAATTGTGTTTATAACAACAAGAATTTATTCAATCTTAAAGAATTTAAGGTACTGCTGAGTTTATGCGAGATTAGCCCTGTGGTGAACTACTATCCCTCAGTTTGTGTTTTGCACAGACTGAATTCTTAAATTGTTGAACTCTGTTTGCATTGTGTCTGGAGGATGATCTCAGGGGAACATTCCTATAACATTCTTTACATGGGCAGATTCTTGCCTGTCAGATTAATACATGCACATATTAATGCAAGGGGGGCATTGAAATAGTAGATGTATGGTAGGCTGAGTCCTTTTTTATGGATACCCACTAAGCCAGGGGTTCCACCAATAACTGTCATTCCTGTAGTCTTCAGGTGTTCATCATTTCCTCTCTCTCCCATCAGGGAATTTCAATCCTGAAATCCAGTCCAAGGATCACCGGTAGTTTTGAGATAGGACCCTGTTCATTCAGTCAGGCCTCCTGGTGTGGCCCATGGGGGAATGTCATGTTCCCTGTAAGACCAGCATGTCATGTCATCCTTGGCATGATTCACAGAGGTTTGGGTGGAAGCTTATTCAGAGCGTCTACCCAGGAACATAGAATGGGGTTTGGTTTCCCCTTCCTTTGGTTCCCTACCACAAATCCACAGGTCCTCCACAGAAAAGAGGAAAACTTCACTGGAAAATCAAGCTCAGGCCAGGGGAGGGGGGCATCTACATCTCAGAGTTGGATGAGCCTCCAATAAAATGATTTTTTAAAATTTTGTGCCAATGGTGGGTACAAGCTTGTACCGCAAAGTTGAAAATTTCATCGTTCCCTTCATGTAGTTCGTGGGTTACCGTGGTATTCTTTCTTCTGCCAATTTTTCTATGATGATGTGCTTTTTCTCCCCATTTCTTTTTATTGTTAGGTGCCAACTCCACTGGGTTGACTCCAGCTCACTGGAACCCTTTGTATGACAGAACAAAACTCCGCCCATTGTTAAAGCTGCTGCCACCACCACTCAGCTCATCCATTGTCTTCCTCTACTTCACTGCTCTTCTGCTTCAGCAAGCAAGATGTTCTCCAGAGACTACTCCTTCCTGATAGTTTGTCCAAAGCAGGCGAGACGAAGTCTCAGCATCCTCACTTCCAAGGAGCCTTTTAGCTGTGCTTCTTTCTGCATATGGTTGCCTGTTCTTTTGGCTGTCCATGGTATTTCCAATTTTCTTCCCTAGCACTATGATTCAAATGCATCAGTTCTTCCCTTTATTTGCTGTCCAGCATTCACACGCGGTGATTGAAAAGGACATGGCTTGAGTGAGTCTCCCTTTAATCCTGAAAGTGGCATCCCTGTTCTTCAATACATCTTCAAATCTTGTGCAGCAGAGTTACCCAGTACAAAGCACATCATTTGATTTCTTTCTTTAAAAAAGTTCATTTTATCGTGGGCTCTTACAACTCTTATACCTCTCCGTACATCAATTGCATCAAGCACATTTGTTCATATGTTGCCATCATTATTTTCAGAACATCTACTTCCTATTGAGTCCTTAGTGTCGGCTATTCTTTCCCTCCAACCCCAACCTTGTGGCTCTTTGATAAATTATAAATTATTTCCATATCTGACGCCAACACTTGTCTCCCTTCCCCCACAGTTTTGATTGTTCTTGAAGGGGAGGGGAGACAGGTATGTGTCAATCATCAGTTCCCCCTTCCTCCCCTCCACTACCTACCTTTCCCCTACCCTCTTTGTATCAATACTCCTGTTCCTGTTCCTGGATTCCGTGTGTTGTGAGTTCTTATTGTCATATCTGTACCTGTGCACATGCTTCGGTCTAGGCCGCAGTGAAAGGCAATACTGGGGTCATGGTAATAGGGGGTGAAGAAGCCTCAAGGAACCAGAGGAGTATTATGTGTTTCACCAGTGCTTTACTGCACCCTGTTTGATTAATCCCTTCCCTGTGTCTCCTCTGTGTGTGTGTGTGTGTGTGTGTGTGTCCCATTGTCTACAGATGGACTTTGGGTCTCTGTTCTGACCCTCTTTGTTCTCAATATGGTTTGTTTGGTTCTGTTGATTTCTTGACTGTTTCTTTCATGAACATTGATGGTGGATATAAATTAAATTCTCAACAATTTGGATCATTTCTCCATTTACCTATTGTGTCAGTCCGGGTAGACTAAAGGAACAAATTTCAAAGCCACGCATATGGATATAAGGAATAGGTTTATATTCAAGGGGAACAGGACATTGAGAAAACATCCCAGTCCAGTCCAGCTCAAAGTCACAAGTCCGACATCAACCCATATGCCTCAAATCAGTCCATAAAGTCTCCTTCTGACTCACGAAGTCACAGGTCAGTGGCTACAGAGTCCCAGCACCGACAGGGGTTTCCCTATGGCTCCTCGCTTCCAGGGCTCAGGGTCCATCAACAGCATCCGGGGTGGCAGAAGCAACTCATCGCTGGCAGAGGCCTCCATGTGGCTGCCCCAGCCTCAGAGGTCCGGCTCCATCAGGGCAAAGCCATGTGGTTTCTCCACCGGCTACTCCAGCCTCCCAGACGTCACTATTCTGTGTTGCCTGTGATTAATCATCTCTGAAACTAACTCCCAACAACTGAGGAAGATAGCTTCTCATCTTCACCAGGGAAATATCATGAGATTTCCAAGGAGTTTCAGGTGAAAGCCATGCCCACACAGAGGCCTCATCGGCTACTCAATGGCTATCTCCAGATTAACAGGTCAGACTGCACCCCTACATTTCAATCATAAAATTAACATACGTACATGACTGCTACACCTATCCACCTATTGGTCTGATGGTGGAGTTTGGGTTTGCTTTGCACTCAATTGTGATACATTGTGAAAGGTGCTTCAAGACCTCCTCTCTTTTGTTAAGCAGGGTTGTATCACCTGCACAAAAGAGTTTGTTCAAAAGTCCTCCTCCAATTCTGATGCCGCATGTTCCTCATAGAATCCACCTTTTATGATTATTTGTTCAGCCTACAGATTGAATAAGCATGGTAAGGGATTGCAACCCTGACACACAACTTTCTTGACTTATTTTATTTATCTATTTATTCTGGCATCACTGCCCTCTGGTGGTCGTGGGAGCTACCCAACCTTGCTCCTGGAGAGTCGCTGCTGGATTTGAACCACCAAGGCCATGGGCCGCAGTCCCGCACTCAACCACTTACACCACCGGGGCTCAGCTAACTTTCTTGATTTTAAGCCATGTAGTATTCCCTCATGTTCCTACAACTGCCTCTTGATCCATGTATGAGTTCTGCATGAGCACAATGAAGTGTTCGGGGATTCCGAAGTGTTCTGTCCAAGTAGCAATCGACTTAGTAGCAAAGGATTTGGTTTGGCTTTACCTATTTAAAGATATGTTAGAGATCACAGTAATCATGGGTATACTTGATCAATTGACCTCCCTCAGCATCCAACCTAAAGTTGTCCTAGGTACAAGAATTTCTTTCTTGTTCCCTGGCAAAAATTTCCCTTCTGGCCTTTTAAATATTCACGGTGACCTTTTCTTTCTTACTCATTATTTCTATTTTTAGCTCTGTATGATTATTTTATCCTTATCACTGCATTTTATTTTTGTTTTTTCATTGTTTCTGTTGTGTGTTTCAGTTGATGAAGCATACTGTACCTCGTAATGAGAACTGTTGCAATGGTTTATAGGGGAGGTAGGTAGGGGGAGGAGATAAAGAGGGAGAGGGGGTTGGGGGAACAAACACTACATGTGGGAGGGAGCGCTAGAACCGATGGCGATTACATAATTCATTTAAAAAAGGATTTAACCATGGGGGTGGGGGCGAGAAAATGTTCTAAAATTGATTGTGGTGATGATTATACAGGTCTTCTTGATATGACTGAACAGTTGAATTGTGTGATATGAGGATTAAGTGCCAATGAATCTGCTTTTTTCTAAAGACATCTGTTTCAATCCCTTTCTCCTGGTACTCTAACCAAAAAATTCAAGAAGTGGGAAAGACAAAGATAAGTAGAGACAATTTAATGCCTAAACTGCACCTCCCCCCATAGTCAGCTATTGCATCAAGTGGTATTATTTGTAGTAGCAATTCTTTGGTTGTAAGATAAATATACTCTCAGAACACCATGTGAAATTTTACCTTATCAAAGCAGATAAATTTCAAACAATACCAAGCTTAATAACTCATGCTATTTCAGCTCTAAAGCCCCCTTAACGTGTAATGAACTTTTATACCAGATTTATAATAAAATGTTTATTTATGGTGATTTTGTTTATGAATTAGAAAAAAATTATTACCATCTAGGATGAAAATGATTCAGGGAAATTTCTTACACTCCCAAATTTAAAAATAAGACCACGCTCAGTACAAGCACACAAAGGGGTGAGTTATAGTTTCCATTGGAAAAATATCTATGGGAGAAGGAAGAATGACCATTGATAGACATTACAATCCCAGGGATAGTGTTTTAAAATGAAATATTTTCATTCATAAAGTTTAAATTTAAAATGTGCCATCTAATGATCAAGAAACAAGGCTGTAAACTATTACAGTTTGCATTCATCTATCACAATGTATTCTGCAAAAATACTGACACTGATGGTGATAATCAAAATACCAGCAACTCATACCAACAGGTTTTTTAATTTATAATTTCATTTAATATCTCTCCATTGATTAAAAACAGCTTAGTTTTACTTTTTATGATCAGCTGGGTGATGGCTTACAGAAAAGATCATCCGCTTTACATTAAAAAATTCATACACCTATTTCATCTTCTGCATTGCATCTTTACTGTGACTCCTCCCACCTCCTCTTCCCTGGATCTGCTCTCTCTATTCTTCCCTAACCTTTCTGCATGTTGTCCTTGGGCAAATGCTGTCTCTGGTGCTCCAAATGGTGGATTATTCCAAGGTGTACTCCTGTCAATGGTGTGCTGATTCTCATCATCCATCTATTGTTGAATGGAAAATTGAGCTGCGAGGGTGAGTTCAGGTTCAGACATGAAGAGTAACCAGGGAACAAAGCTTTGGGGGACTCTACCAGTCTCTCTCCAACCAGTCAGCCGGTCTTTTTTAATAATTGTGATTTCCCCCCACATCTTTCTTCCTATCTAGGACCTTCTGATGAGATCCCCATTTAGCACAGTTTGTAGGGCCAGCCAGGCATCACTAAGTTCTTTTGGTCTCAGGGTGGTGGAGAGTAATACTTGTGTAATCGGTTGGACTAATTGTTCCTATGTGTCTTTCCAGTTTCATCATTTTTCTTTGCTGCAGGCAGGGAGAGACCATTCACAAGTGTTGTGTTTGTTTTTTCATTCACAAACTTTTTTTTTTTAAAGACCCTAGTCAATACTTACTTACCCATGTAGGATGTAGACTGTGTGGACTAGTTATGCCAATTTTCTTGGGCTTCGAAAACTATGAACTTGACCCCATAATCCTAGAGACTCATTTCCCAAAGGTGTCTGGTTATGTCCCAGAAGTTTTCATAATTTTGCCCTGTATGTTTCATGAGAGCAGTAAGTATAGTTGCAGCAAGCTGTATATCCATGTCCAAATACACACACACTCTCTCTTTCCCTCCCTCCCTTCCTCTCCCTACCCCCTTCTATGCCTCATGAACCCCCAAGTCTACCCATGCATCTACTCCCAGATAAATCCACGTCTCTATATCCTTTTCTTTGAACCACAGGGTTCCAGGATTACCCCCTGGATCAGTGTCATTTGTCTTTCGTGTCTCTCACAGTAATTTTATATTCTAATCATTCCATAAGATTAAACTGAATGTTCTGCTCAGGTGAAATAAAATATTATCTTTTAACTGACCAAACCTGTGTGACTGCCTGTTTCTTCTGGATTTCTTCTGTGACTGCAGGGTTAGGAGGGGAGGGGGATGGTGTCTATTTATAGATTTGTTGATTGAAGACAACACAATTTAAAATCACTGCTGTCTCTATTTTGGTTACTAATGAGTTACCGAGTGAGTTCCCTGATTATTCTTTTTGAAAATTTGCCCTACAATCTCAAAGGAAGAAACAAAAGGCACAGTTTTACATTTATCTACTGGGTTGATTGTACAGACGTCTAAGGAGCCAGAAACTGTATTTTCCCCCCTTTACTTTTGAAAAGAAAATATACTCTTCATTGCCACAATAGTTCGCCTTGACCTTCCCTTTAATTCTGATGTTTCAGAGTTGGCTTCATTGATCTTATTGACTGCAGCACAGTGGATTGGGAGCCCTTTGTGGACATGCAACTTAGCTGATGGAAGAAGAATGAGTCTTCTCGATGTCCTCAGCGAAGGGCTGTGTGTCATGGGAGGGAAGATGAAGGTGTTTGATTTCCTGGGGACTGGAGGTTTTATTACTCATTGGTGGACTCCAGTATTTTACTCTGTATCTATTTCATGAGGTTGGGGCTCCTTTCCATGTGAAGGTGGTTGCATTGAGCCTACATCAAAGAAAGAAAGAAGGAAAGGAAAGAGAAAGATTCAGCATTCACATGACTCACAGTGCTCAGTTAGAAAAGAGAACCCATGTGGTGGTTGGAAAATAGACCTGAAATGTGAGACACAAAAAGAATCCCTGCACAAAAATTAAAATGCCTTTGTCACACTTGAGATGATTCAAAGGGACGTGTTTCCTGGGATTGTTCTTTAGCTTTTGTTGTATGTGTTGTATCTCCTTGAAGCTGATAATAAATGATTTCAGCGCTGACCTTTCATTTTAAACACACGGGTTCTCCTAAGAACACCCCCATATTCACTTCAAGTTCTACGTTCACTGTCGGCATTTATGGAACAGCAAGACATAATTGACCATGTGCTCACTCATAGTAGGAGACCATATATGAGGAAATTAAATGATGTTGGATATTCATTGGGCTGCTAACTGCAAGGTCAGTAGTTCAAACCCATAAGCCACTTCTCAGAATCATCTTAATGGCCGTGAATATATATGAGTCATTTCTGGCGAATGGGTCAAACTCTTCATCATAAAGACACAAAAAGAGACATTCTATCCTATTCCTGAGTAGTCAACAAGCTTTAGAGGGTTTCTTCGTTATTTTCTGAGCTCAACTATAGGTTTACTCTTGGGTAACTTGAAATATTACATTAAAATGCAAATATACTATATGAACATACATATTTATAAATATAAAAACATGAATATGTATACAAAGTAGATTACCTTTACAAGAATTATAGATAGTTATTCCCTCAAGGAATAGTAGTATATAACTACAAGAGACTCTAGCACTTTTACATTGTTTTCTAATAATATTACCAAGAAGAGCAAAAATCCATGTAAAATTTTGAAAATGCTTAATGTTTTAATTATCTGAATAACAGGGACCATTGTCTTCATATTTTTAAAAGTCACTGTCATTTATTACAGCTTTAATATTCTACGGTATAAATTACACAGCATTTTAGTATATGTGCTGTCGAAGCGAGCACTACACAGCATTTTATATTTTGGGTTATTTGGGAACACATGTGTGAGATTGGAATTTAGAGTGAGCCTTTTGAAACAAGAAACCTATGTTTTCTCTACCAAGAAATCTGAGGAGGGCAAGGTCATAAGCTTGCATCCTGAAGGACAAAAATCAGAAGATATCAGTGGAGTTGAAGCTCCTTCCATTAGCAAAAGGGACTGTTTTTAATTGACTCAGTGTTGCTCTGAACCTCGCCAAAGGCTTAGGATACAAAACTATGTTCAACACTCTCCTCTTGGATTTAAGGAGAAATATGATCCCTGATATCCATGTCTGAGAGGTTTATCACAATCAAACTCTTGGCTAAGGTAGTATGTCATAGGGTCTCAAATTCCATCAGAACCAGATGGAGTTTCACAACAGCCTGAGAATCTGAGTTGACTTTATGGGCCTTCCGCCCATTGGCTTGGCTCGACTTCACAGAGGGCCAGGCATCTCATTAAACTGTAGTCTCTTGTGAGACTCAACAATTCCCAAAGCCTCAGGACAGACTTCAGGTCAACTCACTGGAACATGGAACATGGTTGTTGGTTTCCCGCAGTCATCTCCAACTGCTCTGGTTTGATCTGACTACCAGGATGGTGTCTCAATCCCAGGAAGGAGTTTTAGGACCCACCCTAACTCACACCAAGGAATCGCTGTATGCCTGCTTCTGCAGATTTCTCGGTGGACTGCTCTAAGACCTATGTTGGAAGGAGCTATGGTGACCACACACCAGGTAGGCGGCCAGTCCCAGTTGAGTTCCAGGAAAACTCCATGTCCTTCCAATACAGTTTGGCTGCTCGCGGGATTATACAATTTAATTTTTTGTTTCTGCGGTTAAAAATTCCTGGTTAGTGCCAACAGTTATCTGGGGAGGCAGGTTGCTCACCAAACAATTGGAGATTTGAGGCTACTCAGAGGTGCCCTTGTTATCTGCTTCTAAAAATCACCTATCAGCTCTGACACACATGGGTCCCTTGTGTATCTGATTGTAAATGGCAACTGGTTTGTTTTTCATGTGGTTAGCTAAGTGTGTTAATGGAAAACATTCAGGATACACGAAAATGTAATCATTCACCGGGTTCCAGAGAAGAAAGCTGACCACCATCTGCTGCCAGAATATCCGTGGGGCTCATAGGTTGACTGCCACACTTGAGCTCTTGGTGTTCCTTTAAAACCACAAACTGTAAAGGACAAGAGAGAGGAAGAAGATGCCATCATAATTCACAAATCATCTCAAAATCAAAACAAAGTGTTCGGCTTTATTATGTTCACTCCAGGGAAGATAAAAAGTAGGAGGTAAAATTCTGCCATATTTATTGCCCTGACACGTGAAGGATTCAGGTTTCAGTTAGGATTCTGTGTTCCTTTCCCTTAAAGTAGCTTCAGTTAGGGGTCAATGGGTCAATTCCGACTCAGAGTGACCCTAGGCAACATCAATATTCATTTCCATATTTATGATGCTGTCAATATCAAGAAAACAAAAATTTTATAACTGGTCTATGAGGACAACAGACAACATCATGATAGAGAAAAGATCAAAGTTCTCAAAAATTTCATGCAGCTTGGAATCATAAACAATGCTCACAGAAGCAGCAGTCGAGAAATCAAATGATGTTTTGCATTTGTACAAAGGTGTTTCAGGACCTTAAATGTGTTGAACAGCAAGGATGCCACTTTGGGGCTTAAGGTGCTCCTGACCCAAGCCATAGCATTTTTAGTGACCTAATCTGCTTGTGAAAGTTGGCTAATGAAGACAACCCGATGCCTTAGAGTTAAGGTGCTAACAAACATTACTGAGAATACTGTGTCGCAAGAGCAAACAAATCTATCTCTGAAGTATAGCCAGAGTGCTATTTACAAGTGAGGATAAGAAGACTTCATCTCATGTACTGTGGACATATTATCAGGAGAGGGCTGTCCTTGGAAAGGGACTTCATGCTTTGTGAAATAGAAGGGCAATGAAAAGGAGGGTGACCATCAGGACGCACACACACTGGCTATAGCAATAGACTCAAGCATAATAGAAAGTGTGCAGATGTCACTATGCGTCAGAACTTATCCATTGACATCTAACTACAGCTGCTTTCATGGCAAGGAACCTAAGGATCCTAACTGTAGCTTGATTCCTCTATCTGTCAGGGTGATAAATATGGCAAGACTTTATCTTCTGGCCTGTTTTTGGTTGCTGCTGTTGACCTTTCCACAGACACAATCCATTTGGATCCACAAGAGAAAGATGAGGCCATCTCCTCCTGGAAATAATTAAAGTCTCACAACCAAAGGACCGGCTGTCCTCTGTCCTGTTGAGTTGCTGAGGGGGAATCAAGTTCATGGCAGTAAGTTTGGTTAGTGTTTTTGTGTGGTTGTTCTATCTATACAGCTGCTGTTTATGTGGCTGAAAAAAGGTATTTGCAATGATGAAGCCAAGCATTGTGCAAAATTCTATCACGCAATCTCTAGCTTCATGTCCATCACCAAGGCCATATTTCCCAACGACTGTTCCTTCCTACTTGTTTCTCACTTTTGCATTCAGATTGCCAACAATAAGCATCTTGAGTGCTTGTTTGATCAATTTCAGACTGAAGAAGTGATAGAACAATTCCTTTGGCCACTAGTGTTAGTGATCAGTGCATAAATTTGACTAGTAGTTGTAGTAACTGAATTTCCTCATGGGTGTATAGAAATTATCCCATCACAGACAATGTTGTGCTTGGAGATAGATCTTGAAATGCTCTTTCTGAAGATAAATATCATTTCATTCCTCTTGAGTATGTTATTCCCAGCAAAATAAACCATATGATGTTCTAAATTAAAATGGCTGATAACAATCCATTTCAGCTCACTAATGCCTAGTGGACCAATCTTTACATGTTCCCTATGATTCTAGGTGATTCCCAGTTTTTAAGATTCATACATGGTACCTTCCACATTCTGATTACTAATAGATGTTTACAGCTGTTTTCCTTCACATTTTGCATCATACCCCATCAGCAAGTGAAGGTCTTAGAAGCTTTACTCTAGCCATGGCTCCCCTTTGGGGAGGCAGCACTTCCCCAGATCTTCAGTGCTTTTTAATCTATGGGGCTCATTTTCTGGCACTATTGTCAGACAATGTGCCTCTGCTATTTATGAGGTTGTCAATTGCTAAGCCCTCTTCTTACTCTGGACATGCCATTGGAAACTGTGCACCTTAGGTGACTCTGCTGGTGTTTGAAATTCCAGGGGCATTTTCAGCATCCCAACAACACACAATCTGCCCTAGTGCAACAGAAAGAAAGAAGACAAGTATGGAGTAAAGCAGCTTGGTACTACCAATACCTTTACTGTAGAAACTACTCGATTTTGGAAATCTCAGATTTGAGGTCATAGATACTGGGGTTATTTTTTGACTAGGGAAAAAAAATTTTAAAAGGTCCCATATTTATTTTAACCAGTAGGTCAGAGAAGCAACATAACTCAAATATGTATGCACTACAACTTTCCATAGATGAGGGTTACAGTTTCTATATACATGGATCTGTTACAGACAGTGTGTTTACCATGTCTGTGTGATTGGTGAATGGCTGAAGACAAGTACGCTGAATAATATACTTATTTAAATCTTGTTAGAATACCTTTAAAAAAAAGGCCCAATAAAACAGTGACTTCTGAGTTCAAAACAACCAGCTATTCCATTGGAAAATATAAGGCTTTCTAATCCCATAAAAATATGGGATTAGCCTTGAAAACCCCAACGGGTAGGTCTACCTATAGGGATTCTATGGGTTGCAGTCAATTCAGTGACAATGAGTGAATCAATCTTCACTCCCTCCTAACCAATGTCCTCCCTATAATAACCTCTTGAAAAGTCAATATATGATCCACTCTTTAAGGAAACATACCCATTATTTCTTGCTCAAGTCAGAAACTAGCCCTCTGCACTGCAGAATTTTCAACTATGTACCTCTCCACCAGAACAACGGAGGTCTTAGAATTTTAGGCTGAGTTGGAGCAGTGATGCCACTAGGATGCATGTCATTCAGTGTGACAACTCACATGGTCCTCCCAGACCAGACCACATAAAACAGCAGTCAAAAAACCCCACTGCCAGAGTCAATTCAAATTCTTACCAGACCACATAGTGATGTCTACTATCTATTAAGATCATAGAATATGTGATAAATGCAATTGCTTAGGTATAATATTTCTTAGCTATATGAATATTTTTGGTATATGATTATTTTTTATAGATGTTGTACAGTCTTTCTACACTGGATTACATTCGTGATCTCCGCCATCCTAATGCTATAGCCCTTTAATACAGTTCCTCATGTTGTGCTGACCCCAACTATAAAATTATTTTCATTGCTACTTCATAACTGTCATTTTGTTACTGTTATAAATTGGGGAAACCCCTGTAAAAGGGTCATTTGACCTCCAAAGGGGTCATGACCCACAGGCTGAGAACTGTTGAATTACATGATTGGCTTAAGCATTGTTATTAGCAACCCTGAAGACTTTTGTTGTTTTTCTCTTCCTTTTCCATAAATTGCTACTTCAGTTTTAAAAGGTTATCAATATTAATTAACAGAGCCAATGTATCACAATATTGTAGCTAATACACCAGATGATTTGATAATCACCATAATCACAAGCGATAAACACAAAGGAAGCAAAATGACACTGCAAAGCGCAGTGACAAGCAAAACTCACTGGAACAAAAATGATAGAGAGTGCTTCCAGAGCGGCAGATGAAGCCATGCGGTTTCAAGCATCCTTGTAATTCAGTAATAAAGGCAGCTCTGACCAGAACACAAGGTTCGAAAAATATCTGAGCCTCAAGTTTCAGCCTTGCACGTCTAGTGATACATGTGAGGTGGACTTACAAAAATGCTTTTGTTGTTTTAATGAACTACAGGGATCTTTCTATAAAACTCATTACATTTCTGCTAAAAATGGAACAGAAATTTTACAGATATTTTGGTGGCACCTCCCCTGACATTGTCACCTGGTATAGTCTCCCCTCTCCATACCACACCAGGGGCATCCCAGAGAAGGGCAAGGCAGCTGATGGAACCAGATTTGTTTCTGCTGCCTCTCTGCCTAGTTTGGGTTCTGACGCTCTCCCGAAGATGGGCAGCAGCAGTTGCTGTGGATGACAGCTACGAGGACTGGGAAGGACCGCTCAGCAGCCTCGGGCCTCCAGACACAGCTCTGCACCAACAAGCTGCTCATGACAGCGGCAAATGTCTTTGGTTTTTCAAAGCACTACAAACACCCAGATTGTGTTTCTCCTTCTCTCTTCTGATTTACATAAGATGAATTAAACTTGCTGCCCCAACCGTGAAGGGCGTACCAATGACTGGTAAATGTTGTTCATTGCCTGCAGGTCAATTCCAACTCATGGCCATTCCAGCTGTGGGAAGTAGAGTGCTGACACAGTGTTCAAAGCCATGGCCTTTCTGGAGCACATTCCCTGTCGATCGTCCTGAGTACTTCTAAATGGGTTCGAACAGGCAGCTTTTGGGGCTGGTGGTTGAGAGAGAGCCTTTGATCTCTGGTACCACCCAGGTAAGTAGGACAATGTGGGTAATTTGAAAAGTACAAGTCCTCAAAGATCTGAAGACATTTTACAGCTAAAAGCACCCAGCAACACAGACTAAAGAACTCTGTAGTCACACAGAGATCTTGGAGACCGTCTAATTCAAACTCCTCACCGCACTGAAGACAAAGCAGGGTTCTGCAGAAGCTATGAGAATTGGTGAAGATCAGACAATTAGTGGAAGGCTAACACTACCCTTTTTCTGTCATATTGTAGTTTAGCATTCAATTTCAATACACACACACAAAATAAGTATACTTGAAGTGTCTGTCTCTCCTTGGTGAGAACTCTGACTTGAGAGAGGGAGGAGGGCGAACTTGGAAATGGTAGAGATGATGCAGAAGGATGCCAGACAGTGCCATTCCTTCCCTCCCAATTGCTTCCTGATATCTCTTTCCTGTTTGCCAACAGGTTTCAATCTCCTCCCATGGGCCTTCATGACACAAACACCAATCGCAAACACTAAACCACATAAGAAGTTCTTCCCGACAGCCGTCTAGAAGTAGAAGCTCCCTTAACAATTCCAAGAGAGCTTGTTGTGAGTTTTTGTCAAGGTGGCCCTAATTCATGGCACTCCTCGGTACGTGTGAATGAAATGCTGTTGAGTTCCTCACCGACCGCACCCTCTTGGGTATGTCAGTTACTCCTCATTCCCCCGATCCTCTACCTCACCAAACACAGTGACTTTTTCTAGCCATCGATAATTTCTGAAGATACTGCTTCTGAAAAAGCAGCTCTATATCCTTCAACTCAGATCCTTCTGGGGGTCCATGCGAGAGTCAATATTTTTCATCAACCTCATAATTCAAATCTGTTCATTCTTCTCTCTTCCTTATTTGTAGTTCAACTTTCACACAGCTCTGCCAAGTCTCCCTTTTAGTGTTTCAATAGCAATCATTGACCTAGGTGATTTAGAGAAGTATCTTGAATTACCCATTTCACTAGGCACCCACACCACCCACTTTTTTAAAAAGTTTCATTGGCACTTAATCCACATATCATCACACAATTCAATAGTTCAATTATATCAAGAAGAATTGTATAATATTAACACAATCGATTTCAGGGCATTGTCTTTCTCCACCCCCCCACCCCCCCGATTAAATCCCCTCTAAAATGAGCTGTGTAGGGAGTGCAGTGTGGGGACCCAAAACCCATCTGTGGTCCCTCACAGAAAGCATGGGGAGGGGACGAGGCAGTCAGGGTGCAGTGTGGCAATGATGAACTATATAACCTTTCTCTAGTTCTTGAATACTTCCTTCTCCCTCCCTCCTTCCCCCTTACACTGTCAGGATCCCAGTTCCATCTCACAAATCAGGTTGGACCAGAGGATATACGCTGGTATAGATAGGAAATGGAAACACAGGGAATCCAGGCCAGAAGAACTCCTTAGGACCAGTGGTGAGAGGGGTGATAATGGGGAGGTAGAGGGAAGGTGGGGTAGAAAGGGAGAACAGATAGCAAGGATCGACATATGGTCTCCTCCCTGGAGGACAGACAGCAGAGAAGTGGATGAGGGACGATGTCAGATGGTATAAGATATGGCAGGATAATAATAATTTATAAATTATCAGGCGTTCATGAGGGAGACGGGAGCAGGGAGGGAGGGGGAAAATGAGCAGATACCAGGGGCTCAAGTAGAAATCAAGTGTTTTGAGAATGACGATGGCAACAAATGTACAAATGTGCTTGACACAGTAGATGTATGTGTAGATTGTGGTAAGAGTTGTTTGAGCCCCTAAATGTTGTACGAACCCCGAATAAAATGATTTTTTTTAAGGAGTAGTGTAATCACCTTCAGTTCTAGTACTCTGCTCCCCTCCCACCTTCCTGGTTTACTCCTGAAATGCACTCACCTGCCTTTCCCCCACAGACACACATACAGACACCTTCTCCTACATCCCCTACAGACTCTTGTATCAGTTATTATCTCTAGCATACACTCCTGTGTTTCACAAACTGGTAAAATCAACAGAAACAATTAAGATAAAAAAGACAACATGAAGCGGTAAAGACAAAAAAGGAGTAATAGAAAGATAAACATACAAACAATGAGTAAGAAAAAAAGGACCACTATCAATAGTTGACAAGCCAAGGAAGTCATTTTTGTCATGGAACAAGCAAGAGATCCTTGCACCTAGAACAAATTCCACGGTGCTTTTTGAGGAGGGGGCGGAATAGGGTCACTTGTGTCTCAGGACAAGAAGTTGTGGTTTGGGCTGATATTAACAGCAGCCAGGACTTCTGATAGCTTCAGGCTTTCTGAAATCCAGTGAAGAATAAAGAAGACTGAACTAGGAACGCTATTAATCTCGGTCTTGGCTTCATCTGCTCTGGTTGCATTACCCAAGGCTGGGGGTGAGAAGGCATCTCGTCCTCGCCCTGGGGAGGCATGCTGCCGTTCACATCTCTGCTCGACTCTTCATACGGATTCTCTGGGGTTTTCGACAGTAGCTTCTGCTGCCTGCAATGAAGATTAAAATGTGAGACAATTTCAAAAGCCAAACAGAAAACATTCAGTTCTCAACCATGATGGTCAGAAGGAGCGGTTTTTTCTTATTGAAATTTAGGTAAATGTAGGAAAGAGGGGGAATATAGAACAATTAGTGTATCGTTGGTGCTTGAAGGTATTCTTTTCTGCAGTCTAGAATACTCACTTCCAGACCACCGTTCTCTCTTTCTAAGGTTCTGAGAAGCTAGGAAAGACACCTTTGCATTCACCCATTCCAGCGGCCTATTGAATTATCTAGGTACTGAGGATATAGCAACAGACATACAGTAACAAAGAACACTATAGATTAATTGATGCAATTGAATCGTGGTGCTGGAGAAGAATATTGAAAGCACCATGAACTGCTAAAAGGACAAACCAATCTGTACTGGAAGTACGGTCATTCTTCCTTAGAGGCAAAAATGGAAAGACCTCACCTTACATACTTTGGACATGCTGTCCAGAGAGACCGATCCCTGGAGAAGAGTGTCATGCTTGGTTAAGTGGAGTGGCAGTGGACAAGAAGAAAGCCCTCAATGAGATGGAGGGACACGATGGGTTCATCAACGGCCTCAGGCGTAGGAACTCTTGGGAGGCTGGTGCAGGACCATGCAGTGTTTCCTTTGACTGTGCATAGGGCTGCCATGGGTTAGAGCTGACGCAGCACCTAACAACACAGTGGCATGGGGGTATGGGAACTCAACTTTAAATGTGATCACACCAGAGTCCATAACACCTTTGGTATAAACATGTTGTTGGGAAGTTTATAGACTCTAGGCAGCTTTCAGCTGAGCCGGTCTACGGATTCCATGTCACGAAAGCTCAGCAATTTGTCATGTAGCTTTAAATGCAGAGCACTAAAAAATGCTCATAGGAACCACATTGATGAGAAGAAGGGGGAGGGCAGAGTGGAGATCCAAAGCCCGTCTGTAGACAATTGGACATCCCCTCACAGAAGGGTCACAAGGAAGAGATGAGCCAGTCAGGGTGCAGTATAGCACTGATGAAACACACTACTCTCCTCTAATTCTTTAATGCACCCCCACATTCTCATGACTCCAATTTTACCTTACAAATCTGAGTAGACCAGAGCATGTACACTGCTACAGATAAGAACTCACAACACAGGGAATCCAGGACAGAGAGACCATTCAGGACCAAAAATTCAAGTAGTGATGCCAGGAGGGTAAGGGTAAGGTGGGGAGTAAGAGGGGAACCAATCAAAATGATTGACATATAAGCCCCCCTCCCCCCCACATACACAGGAGGATGAACAGCAGAAAATTGAGTGAACGGAGACAGTGGTCAGTGTAAGGCATGAAAAAAAAAAGATCAAGTGTTCATGAGGGAGGGTGGAGAAAGGAGGGGGGAAATGAGGAACTGCTATCAAGGGCTCAAGTAGAAAGAAAATGATTTGAAAATGATGATGGCAACATATGGACAAATGTGCTTGACACAATGGATGGATGGATTGTGATAAGAGCTGTGAGAGCCCCCAATAAAATTATTTTTAAAATATCAGTAGAAGAATCTACACACTTACTATAACATTCATCATTCATCAAGTAAGAAAATATACTTAATTATGGCACATAGGACTTGAGTCTTTGGCTTTGTTTATATATATATATATATATATACACACACATATATATACATACACACACACATATATATATATTACCATGCATCTATTTTCTTCCAGCACTTTGGATATGTCACAGGAGCCCTGGTGGCATAGTGGGTTACACAATGGACTGTTAATCACAAGTTCAGCAGTTCAAAATGGCCAGCTACCTCACTGAAGGATGAAGCTCTCTGTCCCTATAGAGGCGGTTCTATTCTGCCCTCTTGACTCGCTCTGAATTGGAATAGACTGTATTGCAGTGAGTTATGCACACTTCTAAGGGGCCAATTGAATACCCAGCTAAAAATATAAGCATCACTGGTGAACCACTGAGTGCAAACTTCAAGTCTTGTGCCTAAAAATGCACATAATGTCTCAGTCTGAAGCAAACAATTGTGTTTTTTTTTGTGGGGGGTGGGCGGTGGGTGGGTGGGAAATGTCTCTCTGGGGGAAGATTATAGTCCATGGAAACTCCCAACAGTAAAAGGGAGCACGGGTTAGGTCACAGGGTTTTTATAGGTCAGAATTCACTTGACAGCAGTGGGTTTGCCTGTTGGTGGTTTCACATACCCGATTTATGCGAACCTCGTGACTTCTGTTGCTAGTTGTCATGGAGTTCAATATGGCTCATGGAAACTCCATGTCAGGCAGAACGAAGTGCTGCCTGGCCCTGCACCATCTTTACAAGGTTTCGATGCTGGAGTCCCTGGTGCAGCCACTCCCTATCCTAATGCCTTACAACCCAGGGAGCCCACCGTCTAACTCCAGAGCAGGCATTACTCTGTTGTCACCCACAGGGTTTAGCTGACTGACTTTCAGAAATGGATCACGACCAGGCCTTCCTTCCCATTCCGTCTTACTCTGCAACAGCCTCTGAACCCTGCTATCCCGAGTCAATCTGGCATATTTGAAGTACTGATGGCATACCTTCCAGCTTCAGAGGAGTGGTTCTCAACCTTCTTCAAGCCGCGACTCTTTCACACGGTCCCTCATGTCGTGGTGACCCCCTCCCCCCTCCCCCAACATTATTTTTGTGGCTACTTCATAACTGCAATTTTGCTGCTATTATGAATCAGTCAACCTCTGTGAAAGGTTTGACCCCAAGGGGGTCACGACCCACAGGTTGAGAATCACTACATCAGCGCAACATGAAAGTCACCATCGCAGGCAAATTGACAGAGAGCTGATGGCTCTTAAAAAAAACAAAAACAAAATCCTTGAGGTAAGTACTGCTCTTGTCCCTATTTTATAGCAAAAGAAAAGAAGAAGAAGCACAAAGGTTAAACAACAAGCCAAAACTTACTTATTAGTGAACTGGAATCTAACCTGTGTACTGTAGGTCTGGAGGCCTATTGGTGCTCTGTGCTAAGCAAAGGATTGCTAACTGCAAGGTCAGCAGTTCAAGCCACCAGCCCTATAGAAGAAAGATGAGACTAGCTACTCTCAGAGATTTACAGTTCCAGAAACCTCAAAGAACTGTCTTACTCTGTTCTAGACAGTTTCATGTCATCTTGAAAAAAGGACGAAGGGGTAGAGTCTAGCCTGTCAATCAGGGCACAGCCCGATGATCCCTCCTGGTGGGTATGGCCCTCTCATGAGTATTTTGCAAGCTTTCTCTCAATTCTATCATCAGAAGAGGTGATCTCTCTCTCTCTCTCCCCTTCACATTTCTGTTGACAAACTACACGGAGCTATGTTGATGGCAACCAGAGCCCTGGAGAGGCACCCACCGCCATTGGATCCATAAGACTTTTCACCTGCCAGCCTGTAATCTGCTGCATTCTGCATCACTGTATGTGCAGCATTTGATTCTGAAGGTGGATTCATGGGCTAATATCACACATATGGGCTAATATTGAACTTACAGACTCGATCTGGACTGAGCTGAGATGTTTTATTGATGCATAATTACTTCTTGATAGAAAATTCTCTCTTGCACATATATGAGTGTCAGTGAATTTGTTTTTTCCAGTCAACCCGGTCTAACACACCACGACACTAGAATACAAAAAGTTTGATAAATAGAATTCTCTTGACTGCAGCAGAATTGCTCCCTGAGCAGTTGTATAGTACTAGGATATGTGGCTAGATTTTTATCTGTGAATGGCTATCCAATTCTGTACATTTCCAGCGAATTGGGGCTGGTTCTTTACCCGTACGATGTTGAAGCTGAACCAGATCATTCAAGTCTCCTTTAGCCTCCAAGTTTCATGACTCGGAGATCTTGGCAGTACAAACCACAACACTCTAGAACTGCTGTCACATGGTGCTGAGAGTAGAGAGTGCTGTCCTGCTTTTTAACAAAATGGAAAAATGAGCAAACACTGTGATGCTTAACCCTTCACCTTCATGTAGCTTTATCTGGAAAAAGAAATCACCAAATGTTTTTATTCTTGTTGCCAAGTTTAAAATTTTTAATTCAAAGTGAATGAAAATCCCAAATCCAAGAGCCAGAAACGGTCTTCCATGTGCGGGCAGTCCTAATTTTTGTTACTAATGCCTTTGACATCTCAAGAAGCCCTGCTGGTGAGGTGCTGGGCTGCTAACAGAGAGGTCAATGGTTCAAACCCACGAGGCTACTGCACAGGAGAAAAATGTGGCCACCTGGGAAATCCTACTGGCATTTCTACTCTGTCCTGTGGGGTCGCTATGTGTACAACAAAACAAAACAACAACAACAAAACTATACAGGACCAAGCTCCTGTTTTCATCCGGTTGACTGCAACTCTGTGTTTTAGAGCAGATCTGCCCTCCATAGGTTTCCAGAGTCTGTCATCCCGCAAAGAGTACCGAGTCGTGCCCAGAGTTAGACTCTCCTGACTGCGGTTGGCTCAATCCCACTGAGGCCTGCTTCTGAGGAATGGCCTCTCCAGCCGCAAACTCACTGTCGCCGCGTCCATGCGGATTCCTGGCGGGTTTCCAAGAGCATAACCACCACTGATGGAGTAGCAAGCCCAGTCTTTCTCCCTCCGCGCTGATGGTGGCTTCCCACTGGCGACCATATGGCGCTCAGACCAAGAAGTAACCGCTATCCCACCCGGGCTCTTACCAACAGAATTATTACTGTTTTAAAAACCATACAAAATACGTGTGTCGTTCTATTCCACACACATGGAGTCGCCTCGACTCAGAACCGACTTGACAGCAATTAGGACATCTCTTTCTAATCTTATGAAACTAGATCACCAGGCATCGGTGGATTCTACCCAGCGACCTTGCAGTGAATCACTGGGCACCGCGCGGGCCCCCAAACAGCCATCAAAATTGTAATCGTGCAGTTATGAGAGGAGAGGTATGTAACACTGAAAAGAAAAAAGATGAAAAGCATGATACCCCAAACTATATCTATATCAAATTGCAAATAACCACATAAGCTATGTGCCTCACAGACAAGGACCAGAAACAAGCAAACTCTCTGCCCTGGAGTTGATAGCCGACTCTACAGGACAGGGTAGAACTACCCCTGCCGGTTTCTAAGACTGTACCTATATACAGGAGTAGAAAGGTCCGGAGGGGTGGCTGGTGGTTTCAAACTGCTGACCTTGAGTTATCAGCACGATGATTAACTACTATGTTACCAGGGCACCAAAAAGGAACATGGGAAAGGGAAACCACTGGTATTTTAGTGCAGTGTACTTCTTCCTTCCTTTCTCTCTCTCTCTCTGTTTATTTTTTAGCCATTTATTTGTTTGTTTGTTTGTTTTGTTTTTTGGGCATCACTGCCTCTGGTGATCGTGGGCGCTACGCAATGCCATTCCTGAGAGCCGCCGCTGGATTTGAACCGCTAAACCTGCAGGCTGCAGTCCCACACTCAACCACTTACACCACCGGGGCTCAGGCCACCATTTTTTTTTTTTTAACGTGGCAAATGTGTAAAGGAAGCTCATGTCCTGGAGGCAGGCGTGTCTTCAGTCGGGGTGAAGAGAAGATATTAGAAGACATTTAGGTTCCAATGGGAAGCAAGGATCACCTGCAATAGCGAGACCCCCACAGTGCCAGGGGAATCAGTAGCAGCAGCCCGACCACACCGACAATCACCAGGGTGATGTTCTGCGTCCGCCAGTGGCCGGTGAGCCGCAACTGCCATCTGAGTTCTTGGTGCTGACATCTCTCCCCAGTGAAGCCAACGATACACCTGGGACAACACACAAGCACAGGTTATCAGCAGCCCTAAGTCCAGGACGCTGACAAATTTCAGACTCCATCCCTGGCCATCCACCACCTTTACTTTTCCACACTCAGCTCTAGGGAGGCAGGTGGAAAATCCATCCCGGGGTCATTTGAGAACACTGGTTCACTGGTTCATACAGCCTGGACCTTCCTCTGTGGGTCTTTGGCCCTGGGATTGGTGGGGGATGCTTTGCATCTCACCTCTGCAAGGTGACCTACAACACCGCTTCTGGTTTAAGGTAGTCTCACGTTCTGGAAGCCAGCCACCTTTGAAGATAAACACTAAGCAACTCTGCCCTACGAGCTGGGGGGCGGTGAGGGGGATGGGTGAGATCAATGCTTGACCGGATTGCAGTGAGTATAGGCTAAAAGGGAGGATGAACTCCAGAGGAGCAAGAAGTCTATACAAGAACGTGTATCATCGCTGAACAGGAAGTGCAGTCTACCATGCTAAACTCTCCCCTCTTCTTTCAGAAGATCATAAGTAGTTCAAAAGAAAAGGTCTTTGGGGCTGAGGTACAAGCATTTACCATTTTCTTCAAGAAGAAAAAAATGACCTCAACTACGTGGAGGAGTGGGGGGCACTATATTTATTTACAAACACTGTCATCCAGTTGATTTCAACTCTCACACACCCTCTAGGACAGGAAAGAACTGATCCAGTGGGTTCCTGAGATGGTAGACCTTTCCTGGAGCTGAAAGTCCTTGCTTCCCCAGTGAAATCACCTGCAGCCCACAGGAGGGGAAGCTTTAAAGTACATGCAACAATGCTGCCATCTACTGGGAACGTATGCTTTCAAAACATGTTGGGGAATCACAGGCAGCCATAAAAGCAAGCTGATGAACATTGAACTCTATTAGTCTTTGGGAGGGGCCAAACAAAACAACCCAACCACCAAATCTGTTGAGATCAAATCCAGGCCGACTCAGCCACCCTAGGACAGCGTAGAATTGCCTCAGAGGGCTCCCAAGGCCACGGCCTTTACAGAAAGGACCCCTGGTGACATTCCTGTCTGGTAAGCTTCATACCACTCGCTGCGAACCCATCAACTCCTCCTCCTGAGAAAGATGTTTGCATCAAGCGTTCCAGCTTCGAGATACCTATAGAAGGTTACTATGACTTGGAAGAGACTTGATGGGAGTGGAGTCTTGTTTGTTTGTTTCTGTTTCATGTACATAGATGCAGACATTTTTTTCCTCACGGAGGCGTTCCAATTCCTAACACTCTGGTTAGCAGTAGAGCTTTGACCGTTTGCTCCTTTAGGAGGCTTCCTCATTGCAGTTTCTTCTCCTTCACCAGGGCACGATGAACTATCTGTCCATGTTTCCACCCTGCCCTAGAAAGATTCAAAAACCCATCCAGAGAACTGATAACAGCCCCCGTGTTGGGGAGAAGTAGTATGGGGAAAAAAAGCTGGGACCAAGCTCAGAGATGGAACTCCTCATGCTGGTTCTACCTTGACTGGTCACAGGAGCTTACAAGTCACTGTCAGAGGGTGAGGAGGAGAAAAGTGAACCTTGCAATCACACGTGCACAGGGCGCTTTTAATCCTTTTACTCCCAGTAGCAAATTCTCATTGTACAGGTGAGAAGACCGGAGCTCAAGGGGGCTGCGCGTTTGGTACAAGATCACACAGCGGGTGAATCTTCCCAAACCCCAGGCAGCCCCACTGCCGGTGAGTCCATGAAGACTCGTTGGAGTGGAACTGCTCCAAAGTCCCTTGTGTTTGGAATCTATTCCACCATGGACGAAGACCCGGCAATTTGCTTTCATAATGATTCCAACCTCTCTGAAGCGTACTTCTCCTCTGCAGGGCATCAAAGCAGCCACGAGGTAGAATCGCCATGCTGGCCACAGGTCTGGTTGTGTTGTGTTTTGGTTGTTCCTGGTTGTTCCTGTGTTTTGTTGTGTTCCCGGTTGGTGTCAAAGGATCCCTGGATTCAGAAATCCTGGTCTGCATCAACCAGGAGACACAAGAAACACCTCTGAGCGCACACAGTTTGGAGCTTTCGGAAAGCCTGCAGATTTTCTCCAGACCAGGAACATTTTGAGGAACACCTTGGACACAGACTGCTTGCTCTCACTTCATTTGCATCTTCCTTGGACAACTTAGGGTTCCAGGTGTCTGTGAGGAACTCCCATGGTCTTTCGAAGCAAGACGGGAAGACCTGACCTTCCTTAAATCTATTGCCTCACAGCAATAGGCATGTTTGGCCTGGAATGATGTCATGAAGCACTGCTAATAAGAGTTGGACTAGTAAACACTCTCTCCAACTTCACTGTAAGGCTATTGAGTTTATGTCAACTCACCGCGACCCAATAGGACAGGGGAGAACTGCCCCTGTGGATTTCAGAGAGAATAATTCTTTAAGAGCAACAAAGCTGTGCCGTTCTCCCACAGGCTGCCTGGTGGTTTAGAATTGCCGACCTTGTGGTTAGCAGCTCAATGCCTAATCCACTCTGCCACCAGGACTCCTCTGGTACACTCCTAGTGATAAGGCTATTATGGAATGAATGATCCCAAAGGTATGTTCATCAAGGAAGGAGGAGGGGAGAGTTCAAGTCTTGATTTTAACTACGTCTTTATCAAGGATAGATTTCAAAAACAAAGTTATGATCCTGATCCTTTAGGGATGTTTTAAAGACTGCTTTTGATTAGAGGTCCTTCCGTTTGAATTTTATCTCCAGTCTAATTGTCATTCTGTAGCAGCTCATGTCTAAAACATTATCAAGGTAATCGGATATTTTCCTCAGGGTTTCATGACAGAGAGAAATGCAGTGCTCTAAAGGGCTCATCTATCATTTAATGAGTGGATGATGTCAGGTCCAAATGGAAACGCTGTACTAAATACAAGGCATAACTCTTAAACCTTCTTTATATGATTAGAATGTCTTTGTCTTTTACCATCCAGACTTTTAGTACCATAGATTAAAAACAAACCATGACCTAGTAAACAAATACTTTTTTTTTTTTGGGGGGGGGGCCATCACTGCCCTCAGGTGGTGGGAGTAGGAGGCCCAGCCTTTGCTCCGTGGAGCTGGAATCAAACCTCCATCCCAGTGGGCCGCAGTCCCATGCACAACCACTATGCCACTGGGGCTCAGTCCACTTTTAATAATTAATTATAATTAATTTAATAATAATTTGATTATCCGGAATATTAAGAAATAATGAAAAGGTTAAAAATGATTTGTTCTTAAAGACTAAAATTATTGATGACTATTTTTAAGGGCTGGTTCTATTTTAGTCTAAACAATTAAAACATGTTCATGAAAACTCAAGAGCAGAATTCTGTGGGAACTGACGATGTGGCTGATTTTCATGAGCGTTGCTCATTATCTCTGTCTTGTCGCCATGATTCATCATGTAAAGCCACACGCGTTGCCACAGAAGTCCTTCAGTACTTTAGATGATGCTTCAGCTTTCTGAATTGGTAAAATATTAAGAGTCTTTTTGTTGTTGTTTTTTTTTGGGGGGGGGTGGGGAGCATCACTGCCCTCTGGTGGTGCAGTAGGAGGCCCAGAATATTAAGAGTCTTTAAGCTTATAACATATACTTGTGAAGAACAGAATCTATGACCATGTCTTTCTTGGGCACAGAGAACATTATCAATTAGCTAGGAGTCTAGCCTGGACAGCCTATTTACTCATTGGTACCAGCAGTCCCTTCTCAGAGTCCTGAAAATAGGAAAGTAATTCAGAGCAAGCCGCGGTGCAGAACTAGGCATACGAGGAGAGCGTGTCTTATTAAAGGCTCCACAACAAGTTTGCTGGTGAGCTCTGAGGAATTAGCTCCATCAACTCAGGCTTCTCTCCAATCCAAGTGTCAGGTTGACCCTTGGCCTACCATGTTGCCATCAAGCAATGGTGACTAAACTAAAAAGACATCAGAATCTACCATATAGAAATGAAGACAATTTCCCCCTCCTTCCTCCCTCCTCTTTTTTTTCTCTTTTTAGTTTTGAAAGCCAAAGGCATGAAGTCCAGTTGTGCCCATGGATGACTAACCGTTGACTGACTAGCCCTTCAGCTGACGTCAACTCATGGGGTCCCACATGTCACAGAGTACAATTATACCCGACAGGGTTCCCATGACCTCTTGGAAGTGGATCACCTGGCCTTTCTTCTGAGATGTCACAGGGTAAATTCAAACCACCCACCTTTGGTTAGTATCCCAGCACTAATGATGTGTGCCACCTTGGCACCCTGTGAAGACATCCAATGCTTCTGTAAAACTGAAATCACATCATGGATGCTCTCCATAGACAAGGAGTTCCAAAGGCTTAGTAAGGGAATTGAGAGACAATGGAATTTGTTCACAAACTTTTCAAAGTTTCGCCTTTTGGATTTGGCAGAAATTAACCAAGGTTTAATAAGAAGTTAAATCCCTGGACTACAGTTAGCATGGAGGAGGCTGTGAGGTTCAGTGGTTGAACTCTTGCCTTCACCATATCCCCACAAACTTTTGGGAGTTCCTATTTGTTTCCAGAAGTGAAATCTAATTGTAGTGATCGCCTCAATAGAAAATGTACATATTGGGCTGAGCCCCGGTGGCATAGTGATTGAGTGCGGGACTGCGGCCAAATGGCTTGGCGGTTCAAATCTAGCAGCAGCTCTCCAGGAGCAAGGCCTCCCACTCTCACCAGAGGGCAGTGATGCCAAAAAAAAAGAAAGAAATGTACATCTTAGCTAAAAGTGATGAACCTCAATATCATATCCAAAAGATCATTTTAACTTACCTGCATGCATACTGGTCTACTTGTTCAATATAGATGCACAGACCACCATTTAGGCAGTAGCCGTCATATGATGGGGGACATGTATGGTACATCTGTCTGACAGGATACTGGTCATCTTCCTCCCCACGAGAGTGTGGAGTAGTTTCTAGAAGAATCAGATATTACTTTCATTTTCTGAAGTGATCCGGGTTTTCCAAGTATCATTATCGAGAGATAGTGTGTGAATCTACCATATAGACAGTGGAACTACCTTAGCATTCCACAGTCATTCCATTGTTCTCTCAACACCTTATTGTCATCTTCTCTGAAGACAACCCTTTTGTCTTTAGATTCCATTCTATTTGATATGAAGCAGATTGGAGGTGGGTAAGCACATGGTCCATCCTACCTCACTCCATAAATATGTGAATCCACAGTAAAAATAAATCAGTCCTTCTTGAACAGCACCACCTGTAAGCTGAGAGCTGCCTTTCAAAATATCTCAGTGCACAACAAGCATCCTTCCTGTTGGTGGTTCAAAAAAACGATCCACCAGCACATCGTCTATTATCTCCAATGTTCTCAGAAGCTTTCCCACATAAAGCTTTCTTCTGAACCACAGTTTCACTCCCAAGGAAACCTTCCAAGACAGCTATGGCAGGCTTTGATAGAGAAGAAAGGTTACTGTCACACAAAGGACCACCAGAGTGATAACGCCCCATTCATTATGTTGTTCACTGCTCCCTAAAAGAAACTATTAGGATATGTAGCTATCTAGACAGTAGCAGAATGACAGAAAAACAAGTTGTTTGTGCTAAAGAGTGACACACACACAAAAAAAGACAGAGGGGCCCAGGTAGCACAAACTAAAGGTTGGAGGTTTGAACCCTTCCCAAGGGTCCTCAAAAGATAGAACTGATGCTCTTTTATAAAGATGACAGCCAAAGAAACCCCCTGAGCAGATTACTCTGTAACCCATGGGATGAGTCACAGGCCAATTAGACAGCAAACAACAGCAGCAACATAGTAGAGACTCAAGTGAGCACAGAGTTTTCCTTCCATGGGGTGTTTTTTGCTTACAGCATTAAGAAAACCAACAGCTGGCCATCAGAGACATGGAAATGACTGGCAGTCCTGCTCAGGGAAGGCTTCACTAGGAATGAGGAGGTTTAGGAAGCAGGAAACCCTTAGGGACCTTTCCAAAGAAAGACAGGACAGACAAGAGTTCTCTCTTCCTCTCCTCTCCTCTCCCTTCTCTCTCTCTGCCACCAATCCCCCTGCCCAAGCAACTTCCCAAATCAACATTATTACAAATCAGGAGATTAGTTGTGGAGTTAAAGAGAACCACCTGTGTTTCCACTTTTATTAAATTGTGAGTAATAAGAAACGGATTTATTCCAGATGCTATTAAATTGAGACAAATTCGACCATTTCAAATCCTCAAGCCCTGCACCAACCATTTGTGAAAGTAAACTCTCCAGCCTATTTAAAGGGAATAGTTTCTAGGCTCCCTAATGCAAATACACTGGGGAACAGAATTTTTCCAAACCAAGTCCCTTCCCTTTTATCTAGACCACTCACCATCTGTCCAAGCAAGCCAATCCAGGTTGTTAAGACACAGGCAGGTGTAGTGTCCCTTAGTGTTAGTATAGGTGGCACTTTCCCCAAAGATTTGGGTGCTCAGTTGATTTTCATCAATATTTGACAGAAAAATGGTAGTAAGGGAGAAAAAAGTTGAATGAAGGGGAGGGAAGAGGGTTATACTTTTGGAAAACCCCATATTCTGGAAAGGAAGCCTCTTCACCTTCTGTCATACTACATGCTCTCAGAACTCTATGTAATTTTAGGCTTAAAATATTATTGTGAGAGGGAAAAGAAGATACAATGCTTAGTGGATATGGAGCTTCGGTAAAAGTGATAGCAAAGTTCAGAAGTGGTTAAGGGTGAGGGTTGAACAATGTGAATGTATTTAACATCACCGAACTGTACTTGTAGTGAGTGTTGAAAAGGCAGATGTTTCATTATCTATTTACCCTGCTCAGAACAAGAAGTGGTAGAAATATGATTGTGACTGTTGGAAAGAAAGATGATTTGGATGCCTTGACTCTATGTCCACTCGGGTGTTCTAAGTTCCTGGCTTATGGCTGGATGGGCGCCTGCTGCTTGAACGGAATGAAGAAGGCTTCCCAATATGAACAGCCATGTAGGAAATATTGGATATTGGTAAACTATGTCTAGGCAGACATTCTTCTCCTAAAAATTCATAGCTAACTTTCATAAATAAAGGTTCACCATTGACATATTGCATGTCAAATAAAGCATATTTGCTTTTGCATACAGTATTAATGAATCCATCCTATTCATCCCCAACTACTACTTTTTCCTTTCTCCACTACCACCATCCTCACACTAGTTCTCCTTACTTCTCGATTAATTACATTTCTACCAAAAAATCAGCCTACTAGATATTCCACACCCCCTTCTCTCAGACTCAATACCAAACCACCAGTCCCTGATTATTTGCTAAATCACCTTTCCCATCATGCCACCAACTCACCCAAATACTTGAGGGACTTCCCATTGCCTAAAGCTATGGTATCCACAATGATAGCGACTGGATCTGAGTGGTGAGTCCCTGAAATTCATTGTGATCAGAATTGAGATGTGCTGTAAGTGTAAAACACATATCAGATTGTAAAGCTTTAGTGTCTATAATGGGTTCAATTGTATCCCTCCAAAAGATACATTCAGATCATCATGGAAGCAACAATCCAGAGATCAAATGACACATTGCATTGGGTAAATTTGCGGTACAAACATCTTTAAAGTGTTGAAAAGCAAAGGAGGCTACTTGAAGACTAATGTGTGCCTGAACCAAGCCATGGTATTTTCAATTGCCTCAAATGCATGTAAAAATTGGACATTAAATAAGGAAGACGAGGAACCAATTGCAATGATCAATGTATTAGATCTACCCTCACCCCGACCCCCACAACAAGTGTAAGATATGAAAATTATAATTTATAACTTATCAAGTGTTCATGAGGGTGAGGGAAGGAGGGGGAAAATGAGGAGTTGATACCAAGGTCTCATGTAAAAAGAAAATGTCTTGAAAAAAGATGATGGCAACTTATGTACAAATATTCTTGATGCAATGGATGTAAGGGTTATTAGAAGAACTCTAAGAGCCCCCAATAAAATTATTTTTAAGTAAGAATAATAAGGGCGATAAAGAAAAATTGATGCCTCTGAATTATGGTGCCAACAACAAGTAGTTAAAGTACCACCAACTGCCAAAGAAAAAGAAAAACAAACACATCTAAGAAAAAGTACAGTCAGAACGCTCTTAGTGGCAAGGATGGCAAGACTTCACCTCGCATATTTTGGAAAGAGACCAGTTCTTGGGGAAGAACATCACGCTTTGTAAAGTAGAGGGGCAGTGAAGAAGAGGAAGAGCCTGGGCGAGAAGACAGACCCAGTGGCTGCCACTGTGGGCTCAAACACAGTAACCACTCTGAGGCTGCTGCCCAACGGAGCTGGGCTTCCTTCCTTCTGTCACACATCTGAGTCTCCGTGGCGTGGAGCCAATTTGATGGCACCTAACAAGGCTCAGAAGTTGTGGGTGTGAATGTATTTGAGAAGAGGATCTTTGCAGATACAATCGATTTTAAGTGAGGTCAAATCTATTTGAAGGGCCCTTGGGCCACTGTCCTTATAAGAAGAAAGGTCACAACGTCACAAGGGGAAAAGTTGTGTGACTCAAGAGGCAGAGATTAGCGTGAGACAGCCACAAGCCAAGAAAACCAGAGATGCAGCCCCAAAAAAAGGTGACCTGGAAACTTTATAAAAAGCGTTCCCTATAACACCTGGATTTGGGACTTCTTAAAGAATTAGGGAAGAAATGTCTTTCTTTTATTCATGTGCAGTAATTGGTTCAACCCATTACAGACACTAAGTTTTTATAATCTGATAAGTGTTTTACAATTACAGCACCTCTCAAGTCCTATGAAACTCATATAGTACCCAAATAAAAAGAACATAACATATATCAATAATTTTATATTGCTTACTTATTAAAATGTTAATCAGTATACATGGCATTAAAAATTTTTAGGACAAATTAAAATATGAGATAAATAAGTGGCCATATAGCTGGGAACAACAAGGCCCACATGGAAGAAAGGCACGAGCCTGTCTGGATCACGAGGTGTCAATAAGATCAGGTATCAGGCATCCGAAGACCCCAAATAAACAATCATATCGATGCAAATGAGAGGGGCCGGAGTGGAGACCAAAGCCCATCTGTAGATAATTGGCTCTCACAGAAGGATAACAAGGAAGGAACAAGCCAACCAGGCTGCAGTATAACACTGAAGAAATGCACATTTCTCTAGTTCTTTAATGCTCCCCACACCTTCCCTACACAAACACTATCAGGACCCCAGTTGACT